>JAQGBH010000570.1:0-47367 GCA_034698265.1 Sminthurinus aureus
GGGTTTATGTCATGCCGTCATTTTGCCAGTTTATGCCAGTTTATGTCATGCCGTCATTATGCCAGCTCCTATCATTGCCTCTCGAGACTCAAACTATGTACGCTGATACAATGAGTTATATTATACTATGCATTATATTATTATATATCATACATATTCCATGGACAATGTACAGACAATAAAAATATTTGATATTGTTACCTACTACGTTTTTGCCCAGACTCAAGACTCAAGAATGCCCAAGGGAATGGTGAATACAGAATCAAATCAAAGCTCAAAGCTCAAAGCTCATTCAGCCGTTACAACATTCTGCAGAATAGTACAACTGACAGTCACACAACAATGACAATGACAATCCCATGTACAGCATACTGTATAATATGTATTGAGACGAGAACATGATAAAAATATCAACATGGAATTATGGAATTGTGTAGGCATATCACAATTGTGTTACGTACTTTGTGAAATGTCAATGCACTGTACAATACAGTACAGAGTACAGTAAAGGCTCACTCCTCGTTCATCATCACCTCTTTCCTCATTTTGTTCAATGTTCATTGTTCATCCGTTTGTGTGTATGGCACTTCCACATCATCTTGCTTATTATTTTGTTGACTATCTCGAATCTGGACTCTCGACAGTAAACTCTCGACCTTTTAATCTTCTCGAGATTCGAGATTGGAGATTCGAGATGAAGAAGTAGCCGACTCGGGAGGAAAACGTGACACTGACAACTGACAACATGCGTCTCTATCTATCTTTGTGAAGCTAATATCACAGATTTAGTAGAAACTGTGCATCCGCTCATGTAGAATGCAGACGATATCTATGATACATCCGAAATTCGGATTCCTAATACTAACAGAAATCCAACCATCATAAAGTAAACAGAAATAAAGCCTCGTTTCCTACAATATATTCTATATTCTGTACTATAGCGCAATAGTTCTATCTACTGTTTTTCTCTGTTTGTTTGTACGTATATATGAATGGATGCACTAAAGTCTGAACTTTGGAATCCGTTCTCCGTTCTATAATGTTACCCGTTATCCACAATACATCGAGAGATATCGTTTGGTAGGCAGTAGGCAGTAGGTATTTGGTGTTATTAAACAAAGTTTGTAAACAGATTTCATTGATCCATGCAAAAAGGGAAAGGGAAAAGGAAACAAACAACAACATTCAACAGTTGAACGGATGACGGATGAACGAGGAACGATGAACAGTAGAAAAAGTACACAACATTCGCAATATACCTACACAGCAGAAGCGGCCCTAGAATCTAGAATCCAAAATCCGTTTTGGATTGACATGTAATGTGTAATGATGTCAGATGTCAGGAATTGAGCTTTGACTATGTAAAAAGTACAAAGTACAACTTGCAAACATAATATGACAACTCACAACTCAAAGGCCTACAAACTTTCAAGGTTTTTGTCTCCTTTTTAATTACGACTTGAGACTTGAGACTTACGACTACGACGAGATGATGAATCTAGAATCGTGAATCATGATTCATAAAAAATAATGTCAAGCGAAATATATTGAGAAACTGTTGGATCGTGTACACATCTCATAATTAAAGTTTGTCATATTTATTATTCTGTTCATCAACTTTTGTACTACTCATCTTTCACGATGCTAAATAACAATTAACAATTGACAAGAGACAATAGATAATAAATAATAAATTAAGGATGAATACAGAATAATATAATATTATGTAAAGCAGTAAGAGATCAGTTTAATAATAATTACACAATAGTTAGGATGAATGGATGAGATTTATCTAAAATAATACGCCTTTTCTGCAACCTCTTCTGGATTTGTCCCATCAAAACCATAGACGTGTGACGAAGCAACTTGGATTTGACCGCGGAAAAGGAAGTTTATAGCTTGGCTGAAAAATCCGGATGGCCGAGCACTATGTTGACTGTATGAATAAAACTTCCTAATAAAATGGGTTGGCCATCCACCATATTTCCGTAGATTGGGACAATCAATCCCCAAAAAGTCCTCAAGGAGCTGGAGTAAAATGGATTCTTCGGTGACTTGAGGAGTGATGTAGGTTGCCAACTATCATTTTCAAAAGAAACAATATAAAAATAATCACCCTTATTCATCATAAATAATAATAATGAAAATTATTATTATTATTATTATTACACTACATCCGGATTTTAAAGCAATATTTTTAAAAAAAAATCAAAAAATACAAAGGTTTTTACTTTGAGCAGTGACTCCAGTAAAATTTCAGCCTCATCATCCATATGAAACAAAAACGGGATAAAGTACTTGTCCAAAATTTGTTTACAGTAGTCCCGACATGATTCCAGATCTTTGTTTTTACAAATGATGTACTCTTCTTTCATGCCCAAGGCGTATGAGATAACTGCCCAGAGATGAGCAAAACCCTGCAGATCTTCGTCTGTCACATCTTGCATCGCTACAAATTTGTGAGGGTAGAGAACCGGAAGAGCCATAAAACTCCACTGAGTTAGACTCATGAGAAACTGATTGTATGCATATTTTCCAGACTTCCGCCCACTCGTCACATTTCCTCTGGTCTGGTTCAAATAGGATTCACTCAAGTCCTTTCTAAAGGCCTCCCACATCCACTTGTTTGGTTTGAAAGGGGGTTCAGCAGTCACGGGGGGCTCACTCGTAGTGTCACTATTATTTTCACTATTATTGACATTGTTATTGTTATTATCACTCGAAGTCACAGTAACTGTATCAAGTGACTCTGTAGTAGATGTAGACGTCGTAGGAGTTGTTGTCGTTGTTGTTGTTGTTGTGGTGGTACTGGCTGTTGTAGTGGTTTGGGGTTGAGTCAAGTCTGGCATTTCAGTATCCAGTCGATAGCCGACAGTCCGATGAATATTTCTCACTTTTAACAGACTCTTGACGAGATGAGGACTGGTTAAATCCTCATCATACCACAATTTGATCTGTAGCATTGTGGCCAAGTATCTTTTGCGTGCCCTTTCTGGATTATTTGATTTCATGGTGTAGGCAAGGACTCGTCTCACTTGCTCATTCACAATGAGGAGGAAGAGGGACAAGATGTGGGCATTATTCATCTGGGCAAAGTAGTGGCGGGCAAACGCCTGACCTCGACGAGCCAATTCTCGATCCAGCCAACAGGGATAAAGATTCACAGTTGCTAGGGAACTATCAGTATTATTACTGTCAGTAACATCAGGATTGACTGCAGTTGTACTTGTACTTGGAGTTGTACTTGTTGTGGTTGTCTCATTATCTAAATCCCGAATCGCCCGTGAGAGAAGTGTACTCAACTTTGAATCAGCCCTGCTTTTAACATCAGAGTCCAAGTCGTTACTGTTGCTATCATAATATTTGAAGTAGGAATCACCAAATTCATTGAGTCCATCCGTAATGGAGGCAACGGGAACTGTCAGATTCTCATTGGATGATAATGACGTTTTTAAAGACTGGCGGAAACCTTGTGGTCCTTGAATAAAACACTGATCATTTCCACCTTCTTCATCCGTTCGACCTCTCTGGTCATTTTTTGCAGTCTCAAAAATATCCGTCACAACAATTGGGTCTAGAAGCAGAGTATTCGGTTTGTAATTCGGTGTATTAGCACGAGCTCCTCTCTCATTGGCACTGGAAACTTGGCACAAGGTAGAAGAGCAAAAAGTCATTAAACACAACAAACTAAAGAAATTTGTTACCCGCTTAGGCAGTCCTTTTTCCATGTTCTCCCTCAACAAAATTCACAACTCTGATCTTTCTGCTAGATGTTGAATTTTCTTGATGCTTATATATTTAATGAACTTTTAATACCAATACAAATACGAATAATAATTCATTTGAATTGAACACTTAAAGCGGAAAAAAGTGAAGGTGCAAAAGATTTAACTTTAGGTTGGAATTCTTGAATACTGAATAAGATAGGTGTAGAGTGTAGAATCTAGAATCTAGAATGAGAGTGTTCAGGAGCCAGAAGTCAGAAGTCACAGACTTATTCACAAATAAGGTAGCTGTATACTGTATACTGTATGTCTAAGCGGCTATTAAACCTGAAATGAGATTTAAAACTAATGAACGAATCATTCCTTGCTAAAATCTCTGTCCGTATCATACTTCTTTATCTGTCTTGCTCCGGGCTATTTCTGCCGGTTGTCTGTCTCTCTTCCACATTCTCTAGCTGTTGGTTGTGGGTGTATATACAATATGCAATGTACAATGTCTATAGTCTATGCATAATACATATACAATGTACAGTTTACATTGTTAGTCTCATTGACGTGAATTTCAAAGAAATCTGTACCAGTAAAATCCAACAAAATACGTAAAATACAGGTTTTTATCATTTTCATAATAATAACAAAACCTGAGAAGCATTTTCCTAGCATTTGTGCATATTCATATATGTACATTGTGCAAGGGAAAACATCCTCTAATGTGTCCTGTGTAATTTGTATAGTAAAAGGTTGGTCTAGGAATTAAAAAGAGATTAACGTAAAGTACATAATGCGTAATACGTAGTTTGAAAATGGTTCTGAGCTCAAAACAGCTGTAGATAACTTTTTTTAGCAAGACAAGGTAAAGTTCAACGTTCATCAGCACTCGCAATTCGCAGTTACTTTTCAGTTTCACAGTGATTCGTGATTCATGGGATTTTTCATTATGCCTTGCACGTTGCACGTGTGAGGATAGTTTTGTGTTTTGTGTGTAGATTGTAGATTGTAGATTATTAGATTAGGATGAGGAGAACTGAGGAGTGCTGTTGGGTTAGGTTACGATCTAAAAATTGTATCCATATAACTTTTTACATGCATGTTTTATGCTTCGAGCTACACATAACTCGGTATTCTGTATTCTATATTCTATATTAAATATCATTCCTTACGCACCTACACATTCTACAATCCACAATCTCTCTTGTTGTATCTTGTGTGGATTGTGGATAGAAAAATTACACACTCAACAAGTTTGAGGTTCAGCAAGGGCAGGAAACATTTTTTAAAAGTCTACAGGAATCTTGTACCTTGTATCATGTAGAGTATATAGCGATAATGATAGAGTCCTTTCACCTTCATCTTCCTAATGTACATGAACAATGAACAGTGAACAGATTATGTAAGCGATTCTAAATTCTAATACAATGTACAATGTACAAACCAGTTTCTTGATCCCGCACGTAGGAAATGTACGATACAGACAATATAAAATTTCTTGCTGACAGGAGGAATCAGGAACGAGGAAATGAACATGAAATAGGCACTGACAATTCTGAGTTTACGTGTAGCAGTATAACATTATTATGTATACAGCAAATAATAACGACAAGTAGAGGAATTTAATATAATTATTTGTATAATATATGAAATATTATTTGACATTTAGCATTTTTATTGAGCGTTGAGCATTGATCATTGAGAATAATTGAGATTTTGTATAACGTATAACGTTTTGCATTGATTGAACAGTCTTACGAAGAATAGTAAGTTGAAAAATAAATAAATTACTATAATATTTTATCAAAGTATATATATAGTATAACAAATAACAAGAAATTACATAAATACTATGCAATATTATAAATAATAAATAATAAATAAAGGAATGTAGAATGTAGAAACTATCATCTTTTTTCAAGATAGTAGAGACTTTCGGCTACATTTTTAGGGTTTGTTCCCGGATTCCCATCGAATGTCTTTTTACTCGCCAGTTGCACTTCCCCTTTTAGAACAAAGTTGACAATCCTCTGAATCATCGGCCAGTGGAAGAAAGGAGCGCCAACGTATTTGAAGCCAAATCGACCAAGTCTGGTTTGCCAATTTGCTCGTTTCAACATGTTGGTTGGTGGGATTTCCAAAATGTCTTCGAGGAGTTGGATTAATGGAAAATCCACAGGGGCGGCCGGTATTAAGAACTTTGGTGACTGAGCACAAAGTAGAAAAGATAAAACGGATTAAAAATCAGAGCAAAACTAAACTTATACAGATATGATTTTGTTTTGTGTTGTTTTGTCTACAAGACCAAAGATTCAAAAGTATTATCATAAAAGTTCATAATCCGTAATCCATAATGTATAAAGTATTAGACTTTAGACTCACTCTGAGGATTGATTCAATCATGAGTCTGCCTTCAAATCCCATGTCAAAAAGAGAGGGCAGCAGATATTCGTCGTAAATGTCCCTTGCTTGCTGTTTACACATTCTCCAATCTTCATCCGTCTCCAGATTTCGACAAATTATCATTGTTTCATCCATGCCCAAGACGTAGCTAATCACTGCCCAAAGATGAGCAAAGCTTTTGAGTTCTTCCTACAATTTACAAATACAAATATTTATAAAGATTTATTATTTTTTAACCAAGAAAAAAAAATTAAAAAATTAAAGGGTAAAAAAAGTCTTCAATAATTTCATTAAAAGTTAAAAATTGAAATTACCTCAGTCCATCTTGCAATTCCAATTTTTTGTGGCCAAAGGATTGGCATTGCAACAAAGGACCACTGTGTCACTGTCATGAGGAACTGATTGTACAAATGTTTAGGGGATCTTCCAATACTCAGACCCGCTCTCTTCCATCTTGCTGTTTGATTATAATGTGAATTTTCCAAATCAGCATCAAAAGCATCCCACATCTCCTTTGACGGTGTAAATCCAGTTGGATTATTTTCCTCCGTAACCCTTGGTTTTGAAAAATCCTGATTCAAATTTTTAAGATAATAGCCAACTCCCTTGTGAATATTACGAATATTCTTTAGACTCATTAGCCATTGCGGACTGTTGATGTCCTGACGATACCACAAGTTGATATGAAGGCCTGTAGCAACATATCTCTTGAATGCTTTCTCCGGATTGTCCGATCGACGAGTAGAGTACATGACACGACGCACTTGTTCATTTCCAAGGAGCATTACTAGTGACAGCATGTGACTGTTGAAGACTTGAGCGAGATTTTTCTGGGCAAATTTCTGTCCCATTGATGCCTTAGTGTAGTTTAGCCAACAGGGAAATATTGGATCACGTCTTCCAGAATCACCAAACATGTCAGAACCTTCTTTTAAAATTGCTGGAATTGGAGCTGGCTCAATATCAATTTCATTTGTATCGCCAACCTCATTATTAGTACCTCGTTTCCCTCTGGTTGAGCACTGTGAAGTTTGAGTTTGAGCTTGTACTTGCACTAGATTTGCACAAAAAAAGATGAGTAGGAAACCACAAAATAGTGAGAGTCTATTCGGAAAATTTGAGTAAAATTTATTTATTTTCCCCATTTCTTATAAATTACACTTGCACTATTTTAAATCGACACACTTTAACAATTAAAAATAATAAAACAAATAGGATTTTATCTACACTAGAAAACTGAAAAGAGTATTTGACATTTGACGTTTGTCGTTTGATTAATGATTTGTCTGCTGGAGAATCTCCAGGATTGGAATGAATCCTTCTGTCCAGTTGACATCCCTTCATAAACAAAAAGCAAGTGCGAAATTATACACAATCAAGTATGCACTCGACACTCGAGTTGCAAATTGCAAATACATGGACAGGTTTATACAGGGATATTTTGCATAATACATGCAAAATTAGACCCCTCTCCCCAGCTTTTGAGTCGTAGTCCAATCTTTTTCATTTGCTTGTAATTACAAGAAAAATAACATAAAAAATAGAAGCCTTTCTGTATTATGTAGTTGTAATACGGAATATGGATAAAAATGGCAATGAAGGAGAGCAGGAAGATAAGATGAGATAATCATGTGAGTATTATTATTATTACATAACTTTTTTTTCATTTTCTTTGCCAGCTTCTTAACTTGAGTTTTCCTGCTACTCCTTACTCATCAACATGCTGCTTGTTGTAGATTGCACATTGTGCATATTACGTATTAAGGGGAGAGTCAAAGCTAAAGCAGGGCAGATTCTAGATTCTAAATTATTATGTCATGATCGTACAAATTACACTACAGCTAATCACAAGTATGAAAATACTTACGGAACTGTACTTGTACTTGTATGTACTACGTGTCCAATGATTTTTCAGGATCAAGGTAAAGTAAATTCCGATGTTTGTTGCTTGTTTGTAAGTTTGTTCAAGTTTGAGGAATCATTGATTGTAGATTACAGGATAGACGGAAGTACATAATATGCAATATAAAACAAGAACGTTCAATACAAATTTTAAAGGGTGAGAATGCCGTATTCTACATTCTACACTGAACATTGTACATTTTACGTGCTTATATACTTTTGTACATGTGTAGCGTGTAGGTACGAAATATGATATGCAGATCCTTGCACAACATAACATAACATAAACCTGTTATCATCGAGAATCGAGAATCGAGAATCGAGGGAAGAGCATGCATGTAATGCAAAAGACATGTACATTGTAAATTGTATTACATATACGTTTATGCATTTGAGGATTGAGGATGAATAGCTGTAGGGCAAGCCTTGAATAATTTTGATACTAGAAATCTAATTGTATTCCTTTTCCTTCTTTACAAAATTGATAGCTTTTATATACATCACGTTATATGTTATAACAGACTTTGCTAATGGAATACGGAATGATCCCTTTCTAAAATTGATCAATACTCAATACTCAATACAGTGTTTTATTTACAAATTAGGAAATAATAATCATTTGATTGTCTCTTGTTTATTGAACTGATCTCTTGTGTTTAGTGTTTGGTGCTTGATGGTTGGCTAGCGGTTTACTGTTCATGTTGAAGAACACTGAAGGTCAAGGCTTTTGTTACAGTTCATTGTCTACTATTCTCGACTCTCGACTCTCGCTTCTCGATTCCATAATGTAGAATAGAGTGTAGAACGACGCACTGATTTTTACATCACATTAATATAAAAAACATTGTGGTCTCTGTTGTATGTAGTATAATATAGTATGTTGTGCAGTATCTTGTATAAAGAGTGAAGAAGTATCATGTGTGTAACCTGTAGTCAAATAATGCTGATATAAGGCATTTAGCTCAGTTGTGATAATTACAGCAGTCGCCAACATTACCGATGAAACTAAAAGTTATCTACGTACATGCTTATTTTAACCTCACATACTTGGAATTTTTTTAAAGGTTTAGCCGTCCAAAAGTCTAATGTAGAGTTCACTTTTATTTAACTTATAATTCACTGTGTAACAAACTTTTGTGGACCATTCTATTGCACAATGAAAGTGCGATGTAATATAAGGATTTTTAAACCTGTTTACATGGAATTCCAATTATATTGAATTACCTGAACACTATATTTGTGACTTGCCTTAAAGTTTAAAGGTGAATTAAGGAAAAGTATGTTTTTTGTAAGGAGAATCTCCTGAAATAAAACACGTGTACACAGGAAAAAATATTCTATTTAAAACTAAAAATTACTAATTTTAGCAAGACGCATTTCTCACTGGCAACTGACAAAAAGTCTTCAGGAAAATATTGAACATCGTGAAATCATAATACAAAGAATTGCTAATTTATCGAGGATAAATTTCTCGTCGGCAAAGAAAATGTTAAGGAAATTAAGGAGAAAAGTGTCCATTGTCCACTGTCCAATCCTCGATTGTATGACATTTCAACCAAATGCATTGTACATTTTGTATACTACTTGCAAATTGTCAGCACTACTGTTGTATTATTATATTTAGACTTTAGGTTAGTGAAGGAGCTGGGGTTTTTGTTTGTGTTTTTCACACCTTGAAACCTTAAACGAATGCAAATAATTTTGTAAATTTTTCCTCACTTCCAATGACTTGTGAATCTTAGTCCAAGTTATTTTGGTGCTACAGTTCAATAGAAAAACTGAGTTCATGGCAAAAAACAAAAAACCTAATGCTGATTTCAATCTAATATAAATGCATGTGAAATGTAAATCCTTTGAATTACTCTTGTATTTTGAAGAGCAACCGACAAAAAAAAATCAATGAATCAGTCGATCAGCTGATAAGCCCAAATCCCAGATAAAAATGATCAATAATAAATAGTAAATAATGATGTGGCTGAGTTGATTCGGTAGTGAAAATACATTGAATTCTTTTAAAATCGTTATCATTATTAAGGCTTGTACGTTCATTGATGCTCAATGCTCAATGCTCATTCTGCTTGGGTTTCTCTTGTGTAAACTTGGATAAATAATGATATTAATGAAGACGAGGTATTTAGTAAATAGTAAAACCTGTGGAAATGTGCAAGATGCACGACTATTAATTCTTGAGCTACTCTGTCGTCTGGAGACTACAGGCTGGAGACTAGAGAAAAGTCAGATGAAACTTTTAGCCTACTGTGCTACTGTCCTGGAAGTACTTGAGTATAATTTATACACATAAGACGCAGAGGTGACCTGAATGAGGCCAGAACTTCAGAGTTTCTACGTGATATATTGATATTGAGAAAAAGGCATTGCAGATTGAAGATTGTAGTGGATCGAGGATCGAGGACGTAGAGGATTCAGACCCTGGTTTTTAATTAAACATGTAACTAATTGGAGTTGATCTGCGCCTTCTGTATCCATCTAGGTTCTACATTCTACATTCTATTAGATTCTTGGCTCTGGATTCTGGAATCTGGATACACGTGCAGTTTTAAGGTTGCATGGAAACGCTGGTATTTCTTATCTGGTTCTCCAACTCTTTTAAATCTATGTATATCTTTGGATACAGCTCCATCCATCATCTTCCTCACTCCCACACTAAACTGGCGATGATGATGATGAGACTGAAGTCTGAACAGAAACACGTTTCTCCTCAATTTAATTATTATGACGAAACCGATCGACCAACCAACTAACCTAGATTCCACATTAATACACTTTTGATTCAAAAACTAAAGTGAAAAGAAGCTGATTGTTGATTTACAAATTCCAATTTTCCATTTCAAATTTCAAAGGAAAATGTAATTTGAATCCTTTTGTCTACACCATAACAAAAGACAAGTTGAACAAATTCATTGACATTTATTATTTATCAACCATCAATCGTCAACCACAAATAACCCAGAAAAAGTACATCTTTATTCACACAAAAGGATACTCCAGAGGTTTTATTATTGATTGTACTAAAATGCTAAAGGCAAAATTATTATTTATCGATTCACCATTTACCATTTACCAATTCATTCATCAGCTTCAGTATTGAAATATTGAAACTTGAATTATTGAAATATTGCAGTATCGAAATTACTCACAGTTCACAATCAAATAGTTGCAAAAACGTGAATCAAATTTCCTGTCCTTTCACCATAGGTTTTTTTGGGATAAATTAAATAAATTGTCCTGCCATTTGTCTCTTTAGTAAATACGTATTTATGATTTTTCAACCATATTTCTTTGTCAAAATAAATAAGAAAGCAGCCAAGGGTTCAAATTTAAATTTCAAGTTTCCACGGAACTTCCTTCCACTTTCAATCTTTTCAACGGCTATTTACAACTGCTTACTTACTTCATTAAACATTCCTAATGTAAATTTATGAAACATCCCATGTAGCATAGGCATTTTTAATTTTGTGTCTCCTCTCCCGTCACGTTTTTATGATTTCATCCCTAGTTTCCGTTTCACAACTTATTCAATTATGAGTCGAGACTTGAGACTTGAGACTTGAAACTGGACCGTGATTTTTAGTCACGTTTTAAATTTCCGCCATGAACGTGATTTCATTTTCAATTCTTAACTGACAATGTACAATGCAGAATACATACAAACATGAAAAAATTCTGAACATAGACAAGTTTTCATACACGCTGAAAACTGTTCACAAATTTATTTTAGACCAAGAAAAAAAACTTTAAAAAATCTTGAATAGAGCAAAAATTGTATACATGAGAAATAAAAGGCAGGCATAAACTTATGTTTACAATTTAAAATGCATTCCCCAGTTTTTATTTTTGTAGTTCCATCTATAACAGTATTTTGTGATAATTTTGGAAAAAGTACTGCGAAGCAAGAAAGATTACGATGTTTCACTGAGAAAACCTGTCAAATTATGTATATGAGGAATGAGAAATGAGCAGCAGTGCACTACTTGTACGAATACGAATAGTCAAACGTTTTGCGTCTCCCTTTGTTCTATTTATATGATTATTCACTGTGCCACATATTCACTCATCGTCAGACTTGAGACTCCAGACTGTAGATTCTAGATTCTATACTCTAGACTTGAGACTTGAGACTCAAGTGTTTTAAGTCATAAGTCGTACACTTAAATATTGTAGAGCACAGAAGAACCGCATAATTTATACAAGAGCTTGATACTGCACCAGTACAAAATAATCCTTGTGTAAATTCACGGTTTATTTGATATCACAAAAGTGAGGACACGTAGCAGACAGGCACGGTGACAGCGATACGACATCAAGCCTCAAGCCTCAAGGATAGAAGATGGAAAAATGTATAGGGTACAAAATACAAAATGAAAATGAAGAAAAGTTGCGGGGAGAAATGCTTATTGAAAAGTGAGCAGATATTGTCTCTGTGGTGTTCAAGCTCTTGGAGCTTGAAGCTCGAAGCATATTTGTATATTGTACATTATTATATTCTAGAATCTAAAATCTAGAATATAAATGCAACTTTTAAGATAGAGAAATGTGTGAAGGACAAATGCGGGGAAAATGGAAATGGAGAATGGAGATATCTTTAGTCACAAGTCACAAGTACGTAGAACGTAGATGTTTGTATCTTGCATCTGCTATCTACTGCATGTATGTATATTTGTACAAAGCATATAGTTTCTATAAAGTAAAGTAATAAAGAGCTGACGTGTGAAAAATTAAAACAAAAAGTTGTCTTGACGTCCACGATGAAAAAGATGGATTTACACTTTTAAAACATCTGAGGCGGGCGGCTTCACTCGTCTTGTTCTTGGTTTCAGTTTCTTTAAATCGCCTAGTGTCAAGCTTCTAGTGTCTAGTGTCTAGTGAACAAAAACAAGAACAAACCCACAAAACCCGACAGTGTACAAAGTGTCTACAAAGTGAAGGGAGTGGGAGAATGAAGATGAAACAGAGATATAAAATACAAATGCTATATTGTGTATTCTGTATTCTGTACTCTGCCTTCTCTGTGGTATATTGTGTTTTCTCATGTACATTGTACATAGTACACAGTACATAGTACATAGACCCTTATATATTTTATGTACAGAAAGTACAGTTTATTTGAGACTTGAGATAGAAAGAACAAGACAGGACCCATGCCGTTTTATGTTGCAACTACATTGTTCGCTGGCTTAATTTTGTCTCTTCTCATTTGTTCTTCGTTCCATCTCCCTCCTTTTGCGGTCTCATTCATCCTCTCAGCTCAGCTCAGTTCAGCTCAGTTTAGTTTAGCTCAGCTCAGCTCATCTCAACTTGGAGCTTGTCTCATGTCTCATGCCTTGTCTCTTCTCTGTTGGACTTGAGACTTGAAGTAGTAAAATGGAAAGGACAAGGGCAACTTTCAATTTACTGTCAACATCTGCAACTTTTCGCATTTTCCGAGATCCGAGCGGAACTCGGATCTCGGATCTCGAGCTGACATGAAGGGAAAACCAACCCAAACTAAACCAAGCCAAACCAATCCATACCAAACCAAACCAGTGAGTAGGAATTGCTTTCACTTCCACTTTCATTCTAAATTTTCAACCCTCAACTCTAAATAGATTTGATGGGGGAATGAAGGCGACGGCTGAAATTTAGACTAGAAAATAGAAAACAGAGAAAGGGAAATAGCATAGAATGTATAGAGTATAGAGATAAAGGCCGAGATGAAAATGAAGATGTGAGATCATCTTAATCACTTTAAGTTCATCAACTCTTCCTGCACGCTCGCTCCCTGTCTCTTTCCCCGTCCATTCCGCTTAATATCATCCAAACTAGGTTTATAAACCAAACCAGGCAAAATGGAATATCATTAGCAATCAACACACAAACACAGACAACACACAACAGGCAGTGGCAGTGGGAGTAGACAAAAAACGGTAGAAAGCAAAAAGCAAACTTGAAAACATTGTTATGAAGGATGCAGAAAACTTCAAAAAAGATCCGAGATGACAGCAAGCGGGGCGCGGAAGGCACAAAATTTAATAAAAACAATATTAACATTGTCGTAGTTTCCAATGCTGTCTACAGTCTACTTGAAGACCCAGGACATGATATCATAATAATCTACATAAAATGAAATACAGTACAAAATATAAAATGAAAACGTAATGCAATTACCAACAGTTTTTCATTGAAACTCTGTATCGTTCCACTTTCTAATTTGAATCCTTTTAAGAATAATAAATGGGATCATGTAAAAGTTTCTACTTGTTTCACTCATCGGAACCATGGTCACAAACTCACAAGACAAAGATGCAGAGAAACATACCGATTACCCGGTTACCGGTTACGGATATGAATGCGGATGCGGATACAGATCAATATCCTTTTGTACTTTATATCATATATATTCCTGATCACATCCGTTCACACTTGAGACTCGAGGCTTGAGAATTGAGACTTGAGAACGCTTGTGGAGAAATCAAGTAAAGTCAAGTGAAAGGAAAAGTTTACACAACAACTTTTCTTCTCAGACAAAGCAGCACAATAAAAAAACAAGCTGGAAAAGGAAAAATGTGAAGCTAGACTCTAGACTCTAGACTCTAGAATCTTGTTCATTTTCTCAGTAATCCGAGTACCGCCTACCGTTTTTCATCAGTATTAAGCATAAAATTTGATGCTGAATTCAAAATGACAATTCCTGATCCGTGGTGTCATAGCAACAGAAGAACAGGTGTCAGGAATTGTTCTATGAGACAGTTCAAATCTTATTTTCCAGGTCCTCAATGCTCAACAGAGGTGTGGAAACTAGTTGATTCTGACTATCTAAACAATTGACATTAAATAATATTAAAATGTTTACTTTAATTTATTAGATTAAACCCGTTCTTCTTACACCGTATTTCTTATTAGTAGTTGTAGTTGTGCACAGGGAGAGATCAATACTGTAGTAGCTGTAATAAATAATAAACAAAAAACGGATAACAATACAAAATGAGACAGGAAAAAGGAGACTGGAGGCTGGAGACCGGAGAAAAATAAGAAAAGTGAATAGAGGCTAGAAAAATAAATAAAAAATACTAGTATACAAAATGTTCAACACTTGTACTTGGAAATTTCATCAGTGTGAGAAAGATGAATGATTCTCACTGGAATGGAAAGTGGAGAAAGGAATGGGATCGAGGAAATGAAATGTTCAAGTTTTCCCGTGCTGGCAATTTCTCTTTCTCCTCCTGAAATGCATGGTGAAAGTACAAAGTATAAAGTACACTAGAATCTAGGAGATATACCAGGTATAAAGTGTAAGAATTTTCCCCAAATTTCGTGTGATCTAGAATATTATGGAATATAGTTGAACATAAATTCCATGGAAATGTTTACTAAAAATTCTGTCAAATAAAAAAGTGAGATCTTTTATCCGTCTTGCTCCATCCTTCCGATACGCACGTGTTAATAAGTGTTACGCAGATACTAGATACGCATATGTACAATGCAAAATGTATACATAAAGCGTAAAACATAAAATTCCTCATTCAAAAATTTTTGGCCGTAAATAAAGCTTTTAATAAAACTCGACCGATCGATCGAGTATCGATCGTAGATCGTAATCAATTAGAATTTCGTGTGATATTGATGTTTTTCAAGTCAATTAGGTATTAGATATGAACAATTTCTCATGAATACAGTAGTGCTAGATATTAGATACTATACATGTTTTATGCTGATATTGGACCGACGTTAAAAGAAGGAAAAACTAAAGCTGCAAAATTTTCATAATATGTTATACCATAATTATGTGCACGTCGACCTTCGACCTTGGACTTGTTCCGTTTCTACATTAAATATCAGATTGATCGTTAATCGTTAGTTCTGAAAAAGCCACCAACAGTAACTACGACTACGACTTCAATCTGTTCTGTTCTGCTCTGCTTGCGAATATTTACAAGGTTTAGGATTTTGATCAGAAAGAAAATATTTTTCTAGGAGAGGTTACGTGTTTCATGTATTCTGCTGTGTAATGTGTATTTTTAGTTCTTGTTTTACATTAGAACGCTGGAACTCTAGACTCTAGACTGTACACTCTCGAGTTCTCAAGTTCTGGAGTGAGGCGGGGAGAAAAGAGGAAGGGCATGGTCATGGCCATGAGATTCAGGTGGAGATAAAAGGTTACGCAAATATACTATTATTTACACGCAACTTATGTTTTTCAACATAAACCTCAGTCTCAAGTCTGGAGTCTCAAGCCTCGAATCTCAAGATGAAGACACGAAAACATAATGACTACACTATGGAATATGGAACATGGAACATTAAAAGCCACCGGAGAAACCTACCACAGAGTCCCAAAATTGCAACTTTTTACAAAGCAAAGTAGAAAGTTTTCTAGTTTTTAGTCATCTTTCATATTGGCATAGGTACATACTTTCTGTATGAATATTTTTCTTGTCATGTTTTCCACCTCAAGAAAACTATAGTAGAAAGAAAACTGCTCTGGTAATACCGTCATTTTCTTTTATTATTCGGATTGTTTATAAATCATGAAATGCGTTCTACTTTCTGTACTGAAGAAACTCAAAGTTGTGAATTGATAACGGCCCTCATAAAAAAATGTCATTGTGTTCGATGAGAATCTAATGATATCTAATGAGACACTTTAGTGAGATTTTAATACGACTTCGGTCGAAAATCTCATTGAATTCCATCAAAATTCAATGAGAATCTAATCGATTTCCATGGAAATCTCACTAAAAATATTTAATTTCATATGTAGTGAGATTTTAATGGAAATCGATTAGATTCTCATTGAATTTTGATGGAATTCAATGAGATTTTCTACCATAATCTCATTAGACAGCACAATAATATTTTTTTCTGAGGGGGCCTTTCACTTTTCATATAAAGATCTCAGAGTGGATGATTGAGATGTGATGTGGAATGTTAATAAATGCCGACATTTTACTCTCCCCTTGGATATGGATAAAACCATCACATCACCAGACGTGGCTATTAATGGCATCGTGAATGGTACCGAGAACCGAGAAGAAATGGCTACTACTAGAAACTATAGACATGACCCAGACTCCAGACTCCAGAATACAGACTCAAGACGCACACAGTCCGATAGCTCCAGAAAACTTCGGAACTTTACACTCCGTTCTACACGCAGTGGCTTGCTGTGCAGTGTAAAAATATGTCTGGAGTACAGGAGGAGAGGGCGAGCAAGAGCTCCAAAACGTCACATGATGATGATGAAGAGCCGGATAAAATTTTATTTTTATCAGATGCATATACGTTATACAAAGATATTAGATATTAGAGATGTTATGAGTTTTTTTCTTATAGTCTGATACGGGAAAAGGGAAATGGAATGTGGAATATGGAAGCTGGAAGCTGGAAGTTTGAGTTTGGAAAGAGTGCGGTGGGGATGAGAGAAAATCAATGATTTCCCTTCTGGATAATTAGACACGTGGCAGAAGGACAATTTGAAATGTCCCATAAATTACACTCCTACCAGCCAGTTTTTATTCAGAATGGGAGCACCGAGTCTCGTAAAGATAACTCTCTCTCCTTCCCATCTCAAGCACCAAGCACCTCAGCCTTGTTCCTCAGTCACAGTTCACTTTGTTCTTCCTCTTTTTCTTCCTGCACAAGCGGTCAGGACCATATTCCGTGTAACTTTTTTATCTATTGCTACAACTACCAAAATCTACAGTCTAGTATCTAGAATCTAGAATCTAGAATATGCAGTCTCTGTTTAAAAAATTCATATATCATACATTTTACAAACTACATATAATATACAATGCAATGTAGAAATGTAAAGGTACTAGATTTGGCTATAGTGAAGTTCAACTGTACATTGTACATTTTATATTCTACATACAAAATACATGTATGAAAATTCCATATTCTATAACTTGTAAAGCTACATAAATTCACCTGCAACATCAACATACAAATACAAGAATATCCTACTCGAACATGAAGGACATGAAAATTTTTGTCCTCTACTTCGACACATTTTATCTCGTCCTTTTCTCTCCTGTCTCTTGGTCTACCTTGATTCTGATTCCTTTGGAAAAAATTGATACACTTTATCCTCTCCACATGACCATAGACCATGAACCGTAGACCATGAACCGTAGACCGTGGACAAGGACAGGATTGAGATGGAACGGAAAGGAAAAGAAAAGATGAGATATGTAGAATGTAGAATGTAGAAGCTGCACGTTTTTGCTATTGCCTGTCCTTTGCTTCACTCAAAATTCTCCAATTATTTCTCGCTTCCTCGTATCCCAGATCACAGACTTGCTTGTTCAGTGCCAGTGCTCAGTGAGCTAGGGAGAAAGTGGAGGAGGAGAAAGGTGAACTCTCATTTTTTTATCCAACTCTAGATTCTAAATACTACACTTGAAGCTCCATATAGATAGCCAACTTTCATTCAACTTGCACAAAGTCGAGTACCTAGTGACTAGTGTCTAGAATCTACAGTATAGAGTATAGAGTCTAGAGTCTAGTAGCTGAAACGTGAAGGTCCTCTGAGGATTTCCAATTTCCGATGTATCTTCTTTTTCTTCTCCTTTTTCTAGCTGCACAACGTGGATCTCTATCCATAGATGTCTGTGGGTTGAAGCAGGTTAGTTAGTTAGATAGGTCCTCTTCTGATATTCTCTATTAAAACAAGAGACAAATTTTTTTCTTGCAAATTAGAAAACTTTGTTCTCTGTCGTTACATAGGGGAAGCGACATAGGACTTTCAACGTACGAGTTACGACTTACGACGTATGACATTATAAATGTGACGGATATGAATTTGAATGATAATTAGAATTCAGAATCTAGAATCTAGAATCTAGAACTAAGAATCCATTCAAAGATTATTAATCATTGACTAGACCAGTTTGGATGAATGAAAAAATTAAAAGAGTAACTTTTGTTTCATGAGTCACGGACAAACTTTGTGACTGAAAGCCCAAATATTTAACATAGCTTTCATATTTCAAATGCAGCTTTTTGCCAACTATTTATAATTTACATGAATTTGGATGTCTGAGACGAAAAATAATTGGAAAGAGAACGGAAGTTAAAATATTTGAAAAAGTAACCTAAAACCTAAAACGTCCCAAGTTTGACAGGAAGCGCACGTATGAAAAAAACAACAATTTCAATCCACGTTTTCTCCTCGTTATTTTTGGTTTATGAAAGTTTTTGGTTTTGGATTTAGAATTTTGAGTTTAGAGTTTTGAATTTCCTCGGGCTTTATTTTGTGATATGAATATTATGCACATGTGTATGTGTTATGTAGTACACCGTAACGAGAATATTATACAATTGTAATTGTAACTTGGAACCTAGTGGATCAAGGCTCGAGGATGATTGCATAAAAAACGGCACGAATAGAATTTTCCTCTTTTTCCGGTTTTTCGGTTTTTGGTTTGCAATACCTTTGATTTTCTGTCGGTTTGAAAACTTGTTGAAATAATGAGACTTCAGCTGTGCTCTTTCCACTCTCTACACTCCACACTCCATTCTCATCACAATCAGATCAGCTTTATTTATTTACATTGAAGCGTGTATGTACATAATACATTGCCAAGTCAACACATGGAACTCTGAACAGAGGAACAAATTGCACTTGATTTCTCCCGTTATTCCCTTTTTATCTGTATTCGTTTCTTTCATTCTCTTTCCACTCGTCGAATTATCTAGCATCTAGTATCTAGTATCTACGCCTGTGTTTCGTGTTTCGTGCTCCATTCAGCTTCTCCCTTCGTTTCTTGCCATGGCTACTGGTTGTTGTTGGTTAGTGGTGCTCCTCTCACATTTCACATTTCAAGTTTTCCCTAGTTTCTAGTTTCCACTGTAGTTTCTGATTTCTGGTGAAAACTCGTACTACTACTTTTTCCTCCCGTTGGCTTCACATGTACTTTATACTTCATACTGTGCTGTGATTCAATGTGATTTGATTTGATTTGATTGGACATGACTAGGATTCGACTTTGGATTTTGGATTTGAAAATCTTGAAAACCCCTTGACCGATTTTCTCTATGCAACATCCAGCATCCGACATGACATCGTGCTTCATACTTGATGCTACATCATTATTTTTCATTCCCAGTTACTTTCCACTTTCTATTTTCTATTTTCCACTGTTCAATGTTCAATGTTCGCTGCTCGCTGCTCATTGTTTGTGAGGACCGGGACCGGGAAAAATATTGAAAGAGAGAAAAATCTCACCGTTTCTCGCTATCAATAATTCAATAGAAGGAGGAGGAGGAGGAGACGAGAACATAAATTTCAAGAAAAAAATTGTTTTTTCTGTCAAAAAACCATAAATCATGTGTATAATTTCTCCATCTCAGATCTAGAATCTCGAATTTCACGTCTTCTCCTAGCCTTTTAACGCTCTCTCTCTCTCTCTCTCTCTGTTCAGCTACGCTCTAGCATGGAGTTTTTATATCCTGGTTGTTATTTTACCAGGTCTAAAAGTAATAAAAATTGATGGGATTTTCCATAAATTGAGGACCAAAGCCGAAATCGAAAGTTGGGGCATGTTTCTGAGTTTCTGAGTTTTTATTATTTCACATTTTCTTTTGTATTGGAAACCCCGAAAAACGTATACATTTACAATTTATAATTTAGAGTTTACAGTTTACAGTTCAATGGGCCGATAGAGACTATGACGCACTTTACTGAAATTTCTACATTCATCTTGCACATACCTTCATCTTATCAACATTTATGTACATTTTTAGTAGCCTTCCGTTAACTTTCCACTTTCCATTCAATTTTTGAGTCGCACAATGTACGATGAGTTTGAATTTTTATTGAGAATTTTCAACTTTTATAAAACCATATCAGCTAAAGAAATTATGAGATGAATACAAAATACAAAATTCAAAATACAAAGCTCGAGTGGTTATTCATATAAATGAGTTGTTAAAATTTCTGGATGATGAAAAGACGAGGGCCACAGGCTATAAAAATTTTGTCGCATGTACATATGTAGATATGCAACTTCTCCGTGGGACTTGTGAACAATCTCAATCTCATCCATGGATAAAGGACAAAGGACCTTTTTAAATAGTTTTTATCCTGACACTTTTACTTTGGAAATACGATAATCACGATCATGATTTTAAAGACACTTTTCAGCTAATCGAGTCTCGAGAATCTCGAGTCGAGAGGAGTTGAACGTAACATGATGTGATATGAAGTGACTTAAGTGGACGTGGCATTTTCCAATCCACAACTTTTCCATGTAAAATTTAGTTTTAATGAGATTCCTGGAAGGAATGAATAAATGAAGATGGAGGATGGAGGATTTTATTGAGGATAGCTTTCCTTCTTTTCCTACCTTTACACTGCATGCTGCACAGTGTACAGTTTATAGTTTACAGTACGTGAAATGGAGGATTGATTCATTGAGAGAAAATCATCCTCAAGCCTAAGTAGATAAGTTTAATTGGATAACTCGAATGGAAAAGGAGTTAATACTTTCACTTTCATGTGGACTAAAGAACCGGGAGAACCGGGTAAAGTGTGCACTTACTTCTTGTTCATGTCATCAAATGAGCAGCAAAAATTTCTTTCTGTGCGTACGTATCACTACAGTGTACAGTTTAAAGTATATGATACGATATTGTACATTGTACACACTAAATGTGCATTAGACATACACCATACAAATATTGCACATCCTGTAAATAGATCAACTTTCCTCCTTTTCAATTTTCACTTTTCAATGCTCACAATGCAAATGAATTTCTTCTCTGGTATTTATTTTCCGTTGAAATTGATAGTGGAAGAAGGAAAAGTGTTACGGTTGTCATGTGATGCGATGTGATGGTTGAGTTTCTCTTTCGTTTTCAGTTTTAGTTTACATGGCGGTTTCCGTGGTTTTTCTATTTCTGGCTCCGACTCTCTCTCATTGTAACTTTATACTTTGTACTATTGTACTACATATGACATTTTTCACTACTTTCCCTACTAAATAGATTAATGCTGCTCCATTTCCTTTGTTTCAATTTTTATTGTACGTGTAATGCGTAGAATGTAGAATGTAGAATGTCGAGTGTGGAGTGTAGAGTGTAGATTGTAGATAAATGCATATAAAGTATAAAGAGGGAGAAGAACCATATAGAATTAATATATACTGTACACTGCACACTCTGTCAAATATCCAATGCATAAAATTCCATTTGTACTTTGTACAAGGTACAAGAGAAACGGGAAAACAAACCAGAGCACTCAAAGTACAGAGACAGAGGAGAAAGTACAATGTATAATGTAGAGTGTAGAGGGTAGAAAGCAGAAATGCTTTGGTTTGAGTACGTACCATATAGGACTGGGAACGTGGAGTAATCCCATGTGAATTACATTATATTATTAGCATGCATTGTTCGTAGACAACTTCATCCATAAATATTGCACAGCTCTTGTGTAGTCCGTAGACTTTAGATTGTAGACTGTGCTGTGGCGAGAGTGGAATGAAATGATTCGTCTACATTCTACATTCTACTTTTGTACAGTGTAGAATGCACAATGTACAGTGTACAGTGTATAGTTTAGATTGTACAGACGCACCAAACCAAGCCAAACCAAACCAAACCGCGACAACAACCCACATGGAGGATACTGACTACTGACTACTGACTACTGCTTCCTAAAAAATAAATGAATTGAAACAAAAGTTTCGGGTTATCATCATCATCACCGCCATGATGTTGAGAATGATGATGAGGTGATTGTGATTGTGTTGTGATGGTGATGCTGTACAGTATGCATTGTTCAGTGTAAAGATAATCACAATCGTGATGCAGAGGAGCGAGATAATAAGAGTAACAAACAATATAATTTATTTACACTTCAAAATTTTATTACTTTCCCAACTATCTGCACACTGTACACTGTACATTAGGCATTGCACATACCGTGATTGTGCATTGCTCATTGTACATTGTTCAAATTGTAAACTATAAACTAAAGCACAAACTACTAACTTTTCAAGCAGCCTCAAAGAACATGGAAATTAAAATTATCCGTTCCACTTGACTAGCTTGTACAATGTACATTGTACATGAATGCAGACTTTGGATTTACCATTGAAATTAAACTGCGTCGTCTAGATTCTGGATTTTGGATTCTGGATTTAATTTCAAATCCATGTGGAATGTGGAGTTGCTACTTGGACAAAAACAAAAACAATAACAAAGTTGAATCAAGTACCATTCGGATATTTTGTAAAATGAAATATTCATTCAATACCTTTTAGCCTATTATGTTTTGGATAGTGGAACGAATATTATTGTTATTGTTTTCTGTCACTATGTGACAAAGATGAACAATAACTTTTCATTTTATTACCATTGTGATTTTCAATTTCAATTTTGTACTAAAAATGGCTGCCTATTTTGAGCAAAAGGATGTTTTTCTAGTTGGTTAATTTGGATAGAGTAAACCGGTTTTCATTTGTTATCGGTTAACACTTGTATGGAAATGACAGTTTGAGGCAAACGTAGAAACTAGAAAGTAGAAAGTAGAAAATAGAAAGTTGTTGGTTGGTTACAATACAATTGAACAATTTTCATGTCACTTCCATATCCATCCATTTCAATACTCAATGCTCAATGCTCAAGACGCCTTGGACTAGAATCTAGAATTTACAATCTAGAATCTAAAATGTAAAATTTTTCCAGCCTGCACAAAATATTAAAATATTGAAAAAAGTAAAAAAGCTGTATATTTTTTATATTCTTCAGTATTGAATTTAGAATATAATGTAATATGAAATTGAGAATTGCGTACTACACACAACAAAATATAATATAAACTAAAATATATAATAATGTACAACTGTAAAATCCAAATACGGAGAGCTGAAAGCAAATACTAAGTTAAAACCACTTATTTTGAATCACTACTGTACTTTGTGTATCGGCATTTGGTTTCTTCTGGTGGTTTCTCCTCGATTCGTCATGATACTGGCATATGGAATATAGAATGTGGAATATGGGATGTGGGGGATGTGATTTGATGGTGAATGAAAATGGAATATGTGAGCTGTTATGGAAATCAACACACTTGCATGCACACATTCATACGTAAATAAGAAATAGAAAATAGAGTGATGGCACTGATTCTAACATGTACAGAGTACAATGCTCTCCGCGTACATCTCTACATCTCTACATTTGAAATTTGAATACAAAAATGATTTGAATATCATTCAATTTATTCTCCACTTTCTAACTCCTCCGACTCCGACTCTGACTCTGACTTTTCTGATACATAACATTTAAACGTGTATTCAAGGATATTGGAAAAAACCTGGAGAAAGTTTGACTTTCTTTCTATTTTCTTTTTTCTCCCTTAGAAAGAGAGAGCGAGAGAGAGAGAGAGAAGTGGTTTTCTACCGGACCAGCAGCACGTACATCGTACAATACCTAAGGAAATACACGCTTTCTTGTCCTGATCAATTCCTTCCGTATCTTTAAAAATGCCTGTACTCAAAATTCTCTGAATGTACAATGTACAATGGATATTAGATACGGGTACATGTATAGGTGTAGATATATGATGAGAATGTACAAGGTGCACATTGCAAGTTCTATATTATTATTACAAACATTATTATTATCATTATTATCTAGCTCTTTAGAACTTTGACGCTGGTTCTGGTTCTGGTTCTGGTTCTGACTTTGAATTCGACTTGAATTCCACGTGCAGATTGCAGACGGATAGAATTTCGACAAAGTGTAGATACATTTCTTCAAAGCTTGTAAATATCCTTTAATAATATCTGTATACCGTGTACGGTATACGGTCTACCTGATGTACAATGTACACGTACGTCTTAATGGGAGATGGTGCAGATAACTTTATACTTTGCCCAGACAGATAGCAAGTCTCAACTTTCATCGATTTCTATGTCCTATACATATTCATAAATGTTCAACTTCCAGTTTTCCCTTTTGATCATTTTAAAGCAACTGTTCTGTGTGCGCTGTTCACTCTACACTCTATGCGTAACATCATATTCCTTAAGAGTGTGTGTAAAAACAGAACCAGAACCAATCCAACTGTAATTGTAACTAGCATCTAAAACCATAGGTTAAAGTAAGTTGAGCTGAATCTTATGTGAAGCAGAGATAAAATGGAGGGAGGATTTTTTCCCTGGTCCATTTACAGATTTAAGGTTAACAGCAAAATCTAGAGTCTAGAGTTCAGAATCTGGAATCTAGAGGTCGACGTTTCAGTTTTGATTCTGGGCTTTGTTGGTTGATTCTATTTACTAGTGATTGATTTCCTTCCTCTACTTTTTACATTTGAAGCTTATGAATCCTGACTCATACAATTTTACAGAGTACAATTTTCATTTCACTACAAATGTCTAAATGTAATAATAACATGTCATACATTTATCCATTAAATTAATTTCAAAAATAGTGCAAAACAACTTGATTTACTTTATTGAGTATTGAACATTGAGTATTAAGTACAGTAAATAGTAAATACATAACAGTCATGAGTAGTTGGTGCGGTTCTATATTTTAAAGGTAAATACAAATTTACCTTAGAAATCTGAATAAATACATGTTTGGAGCTAGAAACTAGAAACTAAAACATACAGATCAAAGCAAAGGTAGGAAAAAACAGGAGACAATAGGCAGTAGCAGAAAATAGGAAATAATTTGCATGTTTCAGAATTATGAACCGAGGTATGTTGGATGTTGGATTAATCGAGCGATGCACCTGCTACCTATTTTGCAAAACAGTACACACAGGAACAATGAAGAACTGGAAAATTGTAGATTGTCGATTCTACATTCTAGATTCTAGACTGTAGACTGTAGATGAAAAATCAAATCAGGATATTTTAGGATACTGTGGTGCGAGTGTCTATTGTCAAAGCTCTTTCTGTCTCTCTCAACTCTCGATTCTCGATTCTCGAACTAACTTTACTTTAAATACCTTTTGCATCTGTTGTTTTGATCCAGAATAACATGTACGTCGCAGAAATATGTAATGAATTGTGTCAACATTCCAGGCTTTAACCTCGAGTATCGAATCTCGAGCTTCGAGCTTCGAGACTAGACTAAACTCTAGACTCTAGACTCTAGATCCGAGACCAGTCATACAGTAGATAGTCAATGTGCACCTTTGAGAAGAGGCATAGTCACTAATTACTTGATCAAAACCATACTTTTCATTCTTACTTGATACCAAGGCCTACGAAATGATAAGGCCTGTGCATTGCCTATCTTTTCTGTAGGAAAAAAACGTTCCAGTTTTGACCGTAAATGCTTTGAGATGGCAGCACGCAACGATCCTACTAAATATGTGTAGATACATATTAGAAATAGGATCGTTGCATGCTGCCTTTCTGAGCTAGCGGCGGAACGCTTATTCTGGTTTTATGCACAGGCCTTATCATTTCGTAGGCCTTGCTTGATACTTGATGCTCTCTGCCTTATATTATAAAGGACACATGATTCGCGACGCAAATTGTAGCGCTCCAGACAATACACAATACGCAATAGACGTGGGGTAGAAAAGGTCCAGACCAGAAATAAATTAAAAGTTGAAATAATGAATGACCTCCTTCCACTCATTATGAATACACAATAATAGAAAGTTCAAAGTTCCGGAATTACAAATCTACAATCTGGAATCTGGAATCTACGTGATAATACATTTACCATTTACTTATGATGCGGGCTCAAACTTGGAACTTGAAGGAAGAGCATAGTGCACAACGAAACGCAACACATTGAAACTGGAGGTTTTACACAGTACATTTCAACCATCCCTTTTACTTCCCACTTCTTTTGACCACTGACCAGTTATGCAAAGTGCAGAGTGGATAGTGGAAATAAAACACGAAGAAGCGCATAAAACGACCATTGTTTTAAAAAAACGTTATTTAAAACCACCAAAGAACCATAATGAACAAAATGTTGGACAATATTACTGTAAGAGTAGAAAATATCTTTTAAACCTCTTTTTTTGTCTTGCACAAATGATAAAATGTCAGATGTTTCATATTACAAAGAACTTATCTGTAGTGAAGACGAGCACGGTCTAGCTTTTACTAGTTGATCAAAATGTTAGAATTTGAGATGTTTTGCACATGTAAACGGAGTTCCAAGAACTAATACAAATTAAAATCAGCTCATTTTTATCAAAATTCTAACAACTACTGACTATCGACTGTAACCAGTTTTTAATTGAAGTCAAGCCAAACCAAATATTTTTGTTTAGCTCATCTCTCATCTCACTGTTTGATAGCAAACAAAATACTTTTCCAGCATATTTTTATTCGTAGAAGGCAAAACTTGAAAACCGTGCAGCGCCTGTTCTCCCAATTTTGCAGTACTCGGTGGTTTTTGATGAGTAAAGCAAATCAAAATTCTTAATTATAAGACTCTCAAATTTGTTGGAAAAAACTAGAGGCAACACAGATATCTGTGTAAAAAAGGAAGAACAATCACAGTAGTTCTCTGAATTCAACGTGTTTGGACTTTCATAGCAAAATCCAATCCAATCCAATCCAAACAGAAAACTTTTCTGCTCATCTTGCATTTCTTTTCAACTTGTTGATTACAAGTCATTAAATTTTCTTATTCTTCTTGCCCTTTTCCCCTTCATCTTATTTCGTACACAGAGTTTTACTTTTTTTCACGGTTAGATAAAAAATATCAGAGATCTATTTAAAAATTTTCATTCGTAGTCATAAATGGTCATTAAATTTGGAATAGTCATCATTTTTTAGGATGCGAAGCTGAGTATTGTTTTCGTCGTGTCTGCCTGTGTACAGAATGATGTACTTTCAAGGCGACCCAAAAACGTGGGAATGAGAGGATTTTTTGTTTTACGTAACGCAGAAAAATATTAGTATGTGAAAACTTTTAAGGACTTGATTTTGATTAGTGTAACGGTACAAACTAATATTTAGCTTGCGTTGCTAAGAGCACAACTCAAAACTCAAGCCTCAAGTCTCCAGGCTCATAATTTTCCAGGAGCCTCAAGTCTCCAGGAGCTTCCTAATTTAACATTGAAATATTTCAGTGTTTAACAGCAAAAACTTGAGAATATTTTTCTAACAGAACAGAAGCTATGGCAAATCACAACCGCCAAGATTCAAGATTCAAGTCTCAAGATTCAAGATGTTTGCGCTCATGAAATATTTGTAATTATCAATTATTATCTCTCCAGTTTTTGACATGAGTTTGTGATGATGATGACAAATTTTTGTTATCGGATGAGATTTCCTACAGTAAACTCACTTTCCTCTCACATCTCTCAGCTTGAAACTTGAAGCTAGGAAATTGAAAATTTCCTTGAGAGATTCCTTTGTCCTGGTCTATTATCTAAAACTGAAACATTTGTAGATACAACTTTTGTCCTTGTCAAATGTCAGACAGAGTTGTGCTGTCATACTGTCAAGTCTCAAGTCCTATCTGCCCACATTCCACGTCACTACTTTAAAAATAATCTCAGTTCCTCAACACTCAAAACTCATTCAAGTGAGTACATATGCATGTAATTAAGAAAGAGAATAAAAATAGAGTGACAAGAGCAGGAAAAATAAATAGGAGAAAGTTGCAAGAAAAAAATTGAGAATGTAACTCAACTTAAAACCACGAACTATTTTCTCTTTAGAGAGTAACGCCAACGTGAAACCTCAATGTGTACAAAAGTGCTCTTCACTTGTCGCCTAGGACAGATGACAGAGATAATCATCAAATGTTTCAAAATCCCTTTTTGACGGGATTAAACTTGTGGAAAGTTAGTTTTAGTTTTTAGTGTAAGGGTTTTCAAAGGGAAACGTCATTATAAAAAACAAAATGACGAGGGAAACAATTTTTGTTTGCATTAGTTTAGTCTCTCGTTACATTATTAAATCATGTGACATTCTACATTTTTCTGTACATAATCCCATTACATGAAGATTTTCTGTGTTCTCTCCACAATCCTTTTTAAGGTAAAGTACCAATGCCAATTATAATAAATGACAATACCAATGCCAAGATTTTTGTGGTTTTTTTGGGAGCGTGATAATGATGAGTCCGCTGATGTGCAGACTTTCTCCCGAGAAGACAAGAAAAACTTTGAGTAAATTTAATAGGAAATAAGTGTCTACTCAAAAGAAAAGGGCGGTCATTTCATTTCTTATTTAAGATACTTTTATGAATTTATGGGTGACCTATATAAATAGTAAATAGTAAATATTCCCGGTAAGCGTCCATTGTGCATTTTACAGTGTACATTGTGCATAACATCAGAAAGATGATAGAAAATGTAGAGAGCAAGAGAAAACCTGGGATTTTGATCATATCCCAATTTTACTACATTTTTCTCTGCTGTAAAGTGTACACCAGTAAAATATGACTATGAGGAACATGAAACATGAAACATGGGATTTCCGGGTGAATGAAACAGCAGTTTTAGATGAAAAAAGTGCGAGGATCTTCATGTTTCTCTTGAGACGTTTACGACCCTTTCTCTCCTTTTCTTCTCCATTTTCCCTTGAAAGATCAGATTTACATATATGTTGCAGTAGTTGAGTGTACGTAAAATGGCCAAATGAAAACCCCGTGTCGCATCCTCAAAACTCGTAGCTGAAAACTGAAACCATTTCATATTTCTGAGCATGGTAAAATGAAAGTTCACATAAAGTCCTCATAAATTTTATGTATTGTATTTTACACAATATGCTGTACCTTTTAAACAGTACACTGTACATTGTACATCCTGCATACGACATTTGATGTCTTTGAGCTATTGTCAGTTGTGTACACTTTATACATTGCTTACAATTAGTTCATTTATATGTGAATTTCAGTAGTAGCTTTTCTCGTTAGTTTTCCCGTTTTCAGGTTAACTGCGTGTTGCGTGTTTTTAATACTGATATTCAGAACAAAACTTTCTCCTAAATTAAGTCGGTTTATGAGTTACTGTCTTTGGGCATTGAGGATTGAGCATCATGTATTCATTTTTAACGTTCCTTTGTACCCAAAATACCAAAACTACCAAAACTCAAAACATCCAAATAAAATACAATGCTCTCGACTCTCGACTCTCGACCTTGGAACACGTTAAAAATTCATTCATTTTTCCGTGTTCCAAATTCCCAAGTTTCCAAGCTTGCGTGTAGTACATTTTGTATTTTGTATAGAATACAGAACCAGCAGAAAAATTGCACAAATACAAATACCAATATGAAATTATACGAATTTCCGAGTTTTGCCCAAGTAGAATGTTAAATGTTAACATTGCCTCTGTGGATTGTAGAGTGGTGAGTGATGAGTGGCTTGAGTGATTGAACAGTGAACAGTGAACAGTAGTTTCAACTTTCTGCGGTCTGATTCACCTTGTGCCTTGTGGATGTAGTGAATACACTAAACACAAAACACGAAACATCATGACCAAAAAACCATTAATAAATAAACCATGAAAAATGGAAAGTTGCTTGCTATTTTTATGAAAACTTTTTGTTAACAACAAGACATGCTCAAGGCACAAGGCACATGACATGCCCCCTTGCACAATGCACAACATTCAACATTCGACTTAATCTGAATGAAAAAATGTACATCCCACGTTTTGATCCAACTGTTACAAACTACAAACTATAGACAAAAACTTTTACTTTTAGATTCATTCTCAGTTTTCCAGGAACGTTGAAAACCAATCGTTCTCATGTTTCTCAATTACTCATATTTTGAATGAACAATTGGAATTCAAATTCAAACTTGGAAAAAACATTTAAAATTGTGCTATATGTTCATTTTCTATTCCATTCAACATTCAGCTCTTGGTCATTGGTCAATGGTCATCGAGGGACATTTCATATTTTTACAGTTTACACATCAATTTAGATGGAGATTATAAAATGAATAAAATAATAAAATGATGGACGTTTGGTGGTTGGAATGGGAAAATAGTGATGGTGAAAATGCATTAACAGTGTTAATTATTTATGTGGAATGTAAAATGCACTAGCCACAAACTTTTTTCTCCATTGATCCTTTCTCTATTTCTATTATTGTGGTCAGTCCAATCCAGTCCAGTCATGGATCATGGATGAGCCGTCGTTAAATTCACACTTTGGAAATGGAAAACCGGTCATCAAATTTTTGACTGGTTTGTAGTCTGTAGTCTGTACTTTTACCAAGATAGCTTAGTGAAATTCTGCTCTTTTACGTTTTATATTTTATGTTTTACGGCGAGAAAGGGAGGGAGTCTCTAGTCTCCAGATTCGAGGTCTCTGGTCTCTAATAAAATTTTAGTATTTGGAAAAATACGGTTTACGGTTTATGGTTGAAGCCGCCTTAAAAACAATAAAAGAGCACCAGCTCCAGTAACCAGCACACAGCCTACACATACCGTAAAAATATATCGTAACTCGTGCTTCCTCTCATGTCTTTAAAAAGAATAAAGAGAATCGTTCAATTTTACCAGGAAAAGCACACTTTTGCTACTTTTAAACTCGGTCAGCTAACTCCAACTTTTTATATGATAAAATCAACACCAACACCAACTCCAAGCAAAGGATGAAAAGTAAAAAGTGAAAGTGACTCGGTTTTCTTTTTCATTCTTTTGCATTTTACTTTATACTGTATATAGTCGAAGGGAGAAGGTTTTTTGTTTGTTCAACAACAACAACACACACACAAGAACAAAAAGGCAACTGACACTAGACACGAGACACGAGAAAGAATCAACGGTCTACTTTTCATTAGGAAAATGCTCGGGCGAGCCTTGAGCCTTGAGTTTCTCGGATTCTAGTGTCTTGTGTCTAGTGTTTCGTGACGAATGCAAAATTTGACTAGGGAGGTCGCAGGTGTTCCTTGGTTTCTACGTACATTTTAAATCCTCATTAAGAATGAATTCCCCGTCTTTTTTCATATTTGAAAGAAGTTGACTGTACGAATTAAATGGGATCTAGAATCTAGAATCTAGAGAGCGACAAAAGGAAATGTGCTCTATGCACAATGTACATCGTATGGTACATGTGTTACGATTATGTCAAAGGGAAAAAAATACATATGAACAAATGTTGAGCAATAGCATAGAAAAATATGTTTTCTGAATGTAGATTTCTCTCTGGCTGGATCGGATTTGATCAGTTCTGCTCTGGTTTTGTTCGATTCAGCTTGGATTGAATTGAATGTAATTGGATTGGACTGGGGGTGGCCTAAGCCGGATCATTTCTCACAGATTTTGCTGTCACTTTTTGGTTTAATATTCCATGTGTGGTAACTGGTAAATGGTAAATGTGTTATTTATGTCCATGACCATGCACCGTAATCGTGATATACACGCCAAACACAGGAAACATGAAACAGCTCGAGCTCCATTTCATAGATTTCAATATTTTTGTCGTATTCCACAAGACTGAAATTTGGAATCTGGAATATTCTAGATTCTAGACTCTAGATTCTAGATTCTAGGGAAATCGAAAATCTGTTTCAAGAATATTTAACAAGAATGTTGTGACTTTGAATTTCCAATCCAGATGTGGCCTAAAGCCCAACCGTTCGACTTTCTACGTTCTACGTTCTATGTAGGTTTCTACAGCACGTGTTGCAATAATCTTGATGGAAATCTGTAAATTCATGATGCGTGTAAAATAGTGTACAATGCACAAATATGGGATGTTGTATGAAATTTAAAAAAATACAGTTTAGACATTTTATTCTTGTACAGAATACAGAAGACTGGGTTTATGCTCATTGTACATACAATACGAACGACGTATGTGTTTTACCCTGAAAACTTAAAATATCCTATACCATTCAAAAGTATCCATTGATTGAATCGGAACACACACACAACTGTTTCCAAAAGATAACTTCATTTCCCGCTTTAACGATCATTTTTGCAAAGAACGAAGAATGTACATTGTGCATTGTGAATTGTACATATAGCTATAAAAAAGGAAATTATGAGCCACAGAAATGTGACATGGTTATTTACAGTGAGTTGTCAGCACAGTTGCTGTAATCCAGAAACCGAATAATGAGACGGAGAAAGCGCTAAAGGTTAAAACATGTTTTCTCCTCTTGTGTTCGCCTGTCGTCAGTCGTCTCTGTTTTTGGGAAGGTTCTTTTGACTTTTGACTTTTCAATTATAAGATAATGATGACTTTCGTTATGCAGTTTTCTCTTTTCGCTTTTCAAACTACATGCGTCATGCTCATGCCTCAAACATGGTAGATACATGATAGTAGGTACATGACATTTTTATGTCATAATATTTTGTATTTACTGTGCTACAAGCTACAAGCTAGAGCTCCAGATTGATATCAGAAACTATCAAGCTTACGGAAAGTATCCAGACATATTTGTAGTCAGTACGTTGTATGATCCAATTTACAACGTTGAACGCATGTACAATGTACATTGTAGATAGTACATAGTTCATACATGGAATAAATCCATATTTACTGTACATCTTGTCATGTTTTTATTCCAAGTAAAAAACATAGACTAATGAGCTTTAGACCTAAAGGAAAACGAGACATGAAATATAAAACAAATATGGAAACTCATAAAAAAGATAGAACATACACATTTCACGTTGTACATAATTTATACCTTAATACATGGCACATAATGATCCCAACTCTACATTTTTTTACCTAAAGCATTACGATCGAACTAGGATTTTCTTCTTCTTTTCTCTCTGTTTTATCTGTACCTATTACGTCTATCTCCCATACGCTGCGTATGATACGCACAAATAAATACTGCAGGGTGAAAAAATACAACATTTTATTTTGTAAAACAGAGTTGAACATTTTATCTAAGCATTCGTAAGAGCTCAAAAACAAAAACAACAACCACAACAAGGCAGATTCACAAACCATGGTATAATTTAATTTAAACACACTGTAATTTCATACAGTACAAGAGTTGGAATTTTTACAAGAATAAAACAAGTATCTCCAACAAGATCACGTCATTTCAGATTATATTATGTGATACTTTTCTCATCTTTTACCAAGAGGACTGATATCTTGTTTACTTTTTCTAAACGTTTTACTTTATCTCCAGGCTGTTAGTTTAGTAGTAAGGTTTGGAGCTTGGAGTTTTCAGTTTGCACTACCATTAAAGTAGTGGAGTAAAAAATACTGGAAAACATGGAAAACTCTTGTCAATAAATTAATTAATGAATATTACACTGTGCGAGTTTTTTTATTATACTTTATACAAATAACATAATTACGTGTTCATCGAGATTCGAGATTCGAGAAACTCAACCTTTCATCAATATAAATGTTTTTCAAATTTACTAAACACTTTTCTTGATCCTTCATGCTTTTGTTTATACATAATGTATAATGTACTTTTAGACTAAAAGGATCAAAATGTACAATAAATGTTTTTGAACTTTATCTAAGGAATGTTAAATATTCAGGGTAGTTTTTTGAGAGCTTTGAGCTTCCAACTTCGAGCTTCGAGCTGCCACACGTTATTTGAATCTGATCTTCTGATCATCTTTTTTTAGTAATGAAAATTGCTATCAGAATTCTGTTTATTTTTAATCTCATTGGAGCGTTTTGTAACGCTGTTTCATATTACTCCTTTTTCTCGGATCTCTGATATATTTTCAAGCTCAAATCACAAAGCTCAAAGGAAGAATTTTCAGAACGACTTGTTTGCTTTTCACGAGTTTTGAGGTTAGGTTTTAATCCTCGCTTTTTATTTAAAGAATTGAAAACAGTTTCTCAAAATTCATGGAACCGGCTTTGGCTGTGTAAATTTTCTCAATGGATTTTTGCCATTTCAATTGTGAAGTATTATTTAAAATTAATGGACCAAAGGGCTTCTGCATTGTATAAAATACAAAGTATCTACAAGTCAAAGTAGAATCACTGGGAAAGCCGAAAAAATGGAGATAAAATTACAAAGTCACGGGGAAAGTGGGACAGGAAAGTGAAAAACATTGAGAAAAGAGAAAGCAACAAGTCGCTAATTGGAGAGAGAATATAAGATATAGATAAGAGATAAGAGTACAAGAATCTGTTTGCTTCCCTTTTGGATTTTGGATTTTGGACTTCTCCGAATCGTTCTGGGTTATAAACCCAGTAATTCACCCTGTAATAATCAGAATTTAGAGTTGTCTCTCTCTCTGTAAATTGAGAGTGGAAAGTCGAGAAGAGAGGAACTACGATAAAGAATTGGAGTGCCGACACATAGAAATGGTGCTTTATTCATGAGATGAAACATGAAAGTTGACTCTGTCTCTGGCTTCGGCTCCGGCTCAGAAGTTTAAAATTGAATGAGAAGAAGGAACAAAGTTTTTTTTATTCCATACGGTATCTCCTCACTTTACTCTTTACCAATTTACCAAGAGTCAAGAGTTTGAATCCATGTAAAATCTACGGAGAACAGCAGAAATAAACTCATTTTCTCAACCATGTTTTATGCTCTCTAAATTTATTTTTGACTTATGTAAATCTGCTAAATTTTGTCAGAACTTTGCTACAGCATTTACGTTTTAAATTTGAAATTTCAAACATAAAAGTTCAGTTTACTGATAGAATAATAATATCATTTTTCTTGAGAGCTTTTAGTTTTTCAGTTTTACTCTTTAGATCTTTAGCAAATCCATTATCCGTGTAAACTACATATTATGCTTTCACATTTTGCATAAGAAAACACAGCTCAAAGTTCAAAGCTCAAAATTCAAAATTCAAGGTATGCTTAGAAAATGTAATGAAGGATTATGAAACGCTTTAGAATTTTAAAATGAGAAAACATGAGGAAAGTTAATGAGAAAAAAGGAAAATAAAATAAAATACTAATACTGAGAATACAGCACATGAGATGTAACTATTAAACATAAACTACTTTGGAATTTGGAGTTTTGAATACTTTAAAAAATACGGCAAAAATGTTGTTACCATAGTTGACTTTTCAAATGTGCAGCCCTTTCCTTTGATATCTGGATGAAAGACAGAACAATGTTAAGTTGTATGAGCATTGGGCGTACGGCATACATATGGCATGTGGCACACTATTCATCATTCATCATTCAACAAGCTTCGCAAGGATAAAAATACCTAAGAGAATAATTAGAGCGTATAACATTATTCAAGCAAATGATTGGGCACATCAGACATCAGACATGAGACATCATCAGAGTACTCGAGCCAGTTGCGGGTTGCCGGTTGATCGTTGAACAATCATGTTGGCCAAAGTCACAGCTTAAATACAGCTGGATTAATTTGAGACAACTGATTTTCCACACAGCCTATTTATACTGCATTCTATAGTAGTACTTTAGTTTAGCTTTGGGCATATCACGTTTGACTAGAGACTAGAGAGAAAGCGAGAGAGTTTGTTTGTAGGTGCATGCTTCATACACATGTGAAATAATCCATGTATGTATCTGTGCACTGAATGCATTTAGAATGGTACTGTTTTCTGCGAAAGAGTTAATGAATAATGGTGCGTGAATGGCATAACGAGAGAGAGAGAGAGTGAAAGAGAGAGAGAGAAATAAATAAATTAGGAATGAAATGTGAGACAGTTGATAATAAATCATGTGGACCGTTTCCCTTTTCTCTCTCTCTCTCTCTCTCTCTCTCTCTCTCTTTCATCCGAAATCCTCATCTGTACAAAAATACATGTACGTATTATGAGTGTATACGAGTTTATCTGTATGTGTTCTAGTACTCTAGTTTTATACAATTTAAGCTATATCTTTAATATCACTGTTTCTTTGTTTCTTTGTTCTTTTTGATACAGTTTATTCTCGGATTTACGGAGTGTGGCCGGAACAACACTAATGAATTTATTAGCTTCTCTTTTCCTCACACAACTTTTGTACGTCGTTGGAGCTGGCGGAGTTCAGGTACGAGATATTTACTCTATTTCATGTATAGTCCCTTTGTTTTGTGTTGTGTTGCCGTCTCACTTCTCCATTTCCCATGCTTTCTTTGGTACTTTGGTATCTTGGTATTTTGCTATTTGTTTTCTGTCTATAGTTACTTAATTTATTACACACTAGACAAACACACAACTCTTGTTCTGCCTTCTGTGTTCATGCATACAGAAGAAATAAGATTTCAGCTTCTCGAGTCATGTCTATAATATTTTATATTCAATTCTCATTTGTTATTATTCATGCCTTTTGAATCCAAAGTCACAGAGTCACAGTTCAAAGGTTTGCCATATCTTTTAAATATTATACATAAATCAAAAATTCTGATCCTGAATCCGGTTTCTCATCAATTTATCATCGCACCATCAGCATTATTGCAATTTCAATATTATTAAAAATAATTGACGCTTATATTTTAAACCAGTGTCTTGTTTGCTTGGACTTTGGAAAGAAAACTGAATATTTTAAATTATTAAGAGCATTCAAAAGTCAATAAAAATGCTGGATTGTAGATTCTGGATTTTAGTTTTTGGATTCCAGATTCTAGATTCTAGATTCTAGATTCTAGATAATTCCTATAATTCACATGATTTTCTATCACTTTGTACAAAATAAAGGGGAAAGGAAAGAGTGAAAATTTGAATCGGCATAAAGATGAAGATAAGTCAGCTTTGGAGGAAGGAAAAAAGGATTTCTTAGTGTTTATATCTATTTATATAGAGCATGCAGAATATAGAGCTCAAGAGCTTGTTCAATGTTTCGGAAAAGATTCAAAGAGTTTCTTCTCTTCAAATTTGTTGCAAATTCAGTGTAAATAAAAAGAGCTTTTTTGCATTAAAGCGTTGCTTATGAAGGTAAAGTAAAGTGATTTTAATATTGAAATCAGGGAAATATCGTCTTTCATTTCTATTCCCGTTCAGTTCTTTTGGTAGTAAAGTCAGAAATCCTCAATTGTGAAAGGAAGCACTTTTTCTTCGTAGAATGTAGAATCATTTTGAATGTTGGATATTGGATATATTCAAATTTTCATTGGAATCTTTTGATTTCAAAGTGAGAAATTGGACTTTGATTTTAGAAACTCAAAACCAAACCAAATCAAACGGCACTATTACGGCGCTTGGCTCTACTATTAATATTACTTTTCTTGTTCTCGTCTCTTGTATTTTCTCTCGCTGTCTTCTTGCCTTTGATTGAATGGAAGCAGATAAGTGCTTACTTTTTTGCTTACCAAAGCATATTTTCATGTATTGGCAATTGACAGAGATTGCAGAATATGGTAAAAAGAGGGAGAAGAGAGAAGAAAGTAGCAATCAAAAACTGGAGAGAGTAAATGAAAACGAAACAAGAATCAAGAAAAAGATGTTTAAGAGAAAAGTCGTCGGCATTGCTTTTGGTATTTGAGTCAAAGAGAACGTCAAATTTGAAAAGGAAAATCCTAAATGAACAGAGAGGTGAAAAAGAACCGTCCTTTCTCTTTCTCGTCCTTTTGAGCTTTCCCTTTCACTTGTTTGATCTTCATCAAGTATCAGATTATGAACCGTCTCGTTTCTCATTTCTCGTATTCCCACTTCATTCATTACATTTTGATTGCACAGTCAATACTTTGTAGAAAGCACAATGTAGTTGCCAATCTTAGATTTTACATGTTGGATGTTGGATCTTACATCAGCATGATTGCTGTTATTATTAGATTATTCATTCTTCATTCTTTGCCGTTCATCAGTCATCATTTTTCATTACCTTTTCTTTTGCTTCATCATGTTCTTGATTTTATTAGGTCTGGATGTTCTTCTACAGTATACAATGTATACTATATATGCACAATGCGCGTTTCTTGATTCTTGATTGTTAATGTCACCTCTCCCGTGTTCTTTATTCTTTTCACAATTCAATTTTCACGGCACTTTTCCTTTTCAAATATCAAATAGATTGCAAATTAATATAGACCAACTAATTCAAGCTGTACAGTACAATTTGGCAGTAGTCATTTATTCATTTCCTATTGTACTAGCCCAATTGGACAGTTGAAAATTTGAAAGAACTCTCATCATCATTCTTTATTAATAATAATAATAACTATTATTATTATTATTATTATTTGTTATTACAAAAGCTATTAAAGCATATTGGACTCATGGAATATATAATATTTACGTTGTACATTGTGCATTCAAGGGTAAAAAGGTCATGTTTGGATAAGAAAATCCACGTTTCATCTACATGCATTTTTTTTAACTTTTAAATTAACGTTTAAAATAGGTACATTTTACATCTTCATAAATTACACATTAAACATGTTCTTGAAAGATCAGATCAGATACGACTCTATTAAAGTTGCGAAGGAAATTTTTTGGATTGTATTGAATCGACTTTCTCCAGCTTCAATCTTCTTGTGCAAATATTGACATTATTAGACCGAAAATGAGTAGTAATTGAATGGGCTGAAAAAATACAGAATACATAACACAGGAAAAACTAGAAACTAAATGCAGTCAGTATTGGATATTGGATGAAATTGAAAACTAGAGAAAATTGAGTAACTTCTTGAAGTTTTTCACAGAAACTCGTTACTTTCTCTGGTTCTATTTATCCAAAAATTACTGAACGTAATGAAAAAATGATGAGCTGTTTGAGTAAACTCAAGTTTTTTCATATACTCAACGCTCATCAATCGATGGGTAAAAATGATGTTTTAATCAACGATCAAAAGTCTAAAGTCAACAGTCAGCAGTTACGGAACATTATGTAGAAAATAGAAATGAGTAAGTATTAAAACGCTCAAGACTCGAAACTCGAGACTTGATAATAAAAAGACTTGAGAGTTGAGACTGAAGCAATAATAATTGAACAATTACCATCATCATTATAAGAAAAAGGAAAAGAATGATGATGTTGCTCGTTTTATGTAGTTTGTAGTTTGTAGTAATCTTGCTCTATTATGTATAAATACCGGATGCCGGAAATTTACTTTTTTACTGAAAATTAGGATCGAGTTGAGAGTTGAGGAGCTGAGAAATGAGTACAGCATGTGTAATGTGTAATATTTATGTACACTGCATAGTGCATTGTGTACAGTGTACACTGCACAGTACCCAGATTACAGAACAAAGAACAGAGTACCAAGAACAACCGGAGAAAAGGAAACAAGGTACATTCTAAATTCTACATACTACAATACTACATACTCGAAATGAAAATTTTGTATGTGAGTAAATTCTCTTTTCTGTACAGCCATTTAATGTATACAGTCTAGAGTATACATTCTGGATATAACACAATAGAATTCGGAAAATACGGTTTTTAGTAGCTTTGTAATCATGATGGCAATTGAAATTTACAAGGGAAAATTATAAGACTAATGGTGAACATTAGTCACATTTGAAATATTACAAGTCTCAAGTCTAAAGTATCCAATATGGAATGTGCATGACCCTGCAAATTTGACTATATCATATATCGCATAGATTCTGCAATATAGAGTATATAGTATAGAAAGTAGAGTATATGGATATTGTGTATCCTCTGAAGTATTTATTCTCCATCCTCCCATATCCTTCAGCAAATAGTAAAATAGTAAATGAAGAGATAAAGACAAAGGAGACGACTTCAGGTTTCAGGTTGACCTTCCTCCTCCACTTTTGCTACTCTTGTTTCCTTCCTCCTCCCGTTTGAATGAATGTGAACGAGTCTTTTTGTGAAAATGGAGACCATTAGATGAACAGAACAGGAACAAGAACAAGAGCAAGAGAAACAGGAATGAGACTAAAGAGGAAGATTCCCCTGGAGTTTAATTAGCTCTCTTGCCGAGTCACCCCATGCAGAGAGAATTGCTGTCTTCAAATTCTTGCCTCTACATTCTACACTATACACTAAACATTGTACATGACCATACACCATACATTCAACATTGTAGCTATATCCTGTAGAATGTTCTTTGTATTTTACCATGCCCATCATATATGCACCACACTTTCTCTTTTACACTGTACACGGTGCATTGTATACAGCATATTGAAGAATCCTCCTCTTTCGATTTTGTTTTCACTTTGTCTCTACTCCTCTTCCATTGCTCCTCACTCTCACTCTCATCCCATTAGTGTTCTCTTTCTCCTTCCATTTTTATTCTTATTCTCATCCTTTCATTCCTTCCTCCGTTTCTCTATAGATATTTTGATCATCATTATCATCATCATCACCAGCACCATGATCATGATTTTACCTCGTCTTCCCGCCTTCATAGTGGATTAGACCAGCTAGGAGTACATTAGAGCTTTTATTTAATTCTTCACACATACATGCTCACATTATTGTTTTCATGGCTGTATCAAAGGAAGAGGATGGAGGAGAGGAGCAAATCGCCAAATCCAAGGCAATAAATTTATGCATAGTACATAGTACACTGTACAATGTGCAAGATATACCATTTTCACTCTCTGATTGCACGTCCTCTTCCATAATTTACAAGATGTACAAAATGTACAATTTGTCTCCTTTAATTTAAGAGAATCGAAAGGGTCTTCGGTCTTTTGTCCTCTGTCTTGAATCGTGAAGCTTGACTCTTGACTACTTCCATTTTGATGTTTTATGTTTCATGCTCTATATTACATCTTTACCGCTTTATCATCATAAAATATAAGTGTATATAAAACTCCAATTAGTTAGTATACATTGGAAAGAAATGAAGTCAAATGTAAAGAGTAAAGAGCTGTGAAGTGAAGATACAGAAGATAGAACAATCTTGTCCATATTCAGTAATTAAAGAAAATCAGATTATTCCTTTCAGATAATTAAGATGCTTTTTACTACCTTTTTACTCTTGACGAAGTCACGGCTCTTTGTTTACTGAGCAAACTGAAAACAAGCATACACAACATAACGTAAAATAAACCAAGATAAAAGAAAGTTTTTGATAACGGACGAGCGCAGGACTAGTGAAAATTTGAGTTGACTGGACAAAGTACTGAAAGAGCCGAGGAAAATTCAAAAGGAATTTGAAAAACAGATTAAAGTCGTCATTTGGAATCAAAAATCAAATAGAGTTTTGATAAAAAGCAGACCAAGCGGACATTTTCTCAATTTTTTATTAGCATGCCACCTTTATCGCACAACAGCGGAAATTTTACTACCATATGTCATGGCAAGAAATTTAAACGACCATCATCTTTTCTACATATGCAACGAAGTTTTAAAAACGACCGAACGGGGAAAGTAAAGATATTTTGTACATACAGAATAGAGTAGAAAAAAGTATAAATTTTCTGTTGAATTCATTTTTCTATAATACAGTAGTTGATTTATGTTCAAGGGCAAATAAAGATGCATTAAATCATGTTTGCATATCTATCTGCATTTTTGCAATCCTCAGAAAACCTCGAAATGCCGTACTTTTCCCATGTAGAAATATTATTTATATAGAACGCCTTGTCATTATCCTATCTATTTGTAAAATGCTTTTTATTTTTTATTGCTTTGAAAATAGCAGATTGTGCAATTTTGTGTAAAATTATTATTCAAATGGATTTTTTTATTTTTATCTGTAACTTTGCAGGCCGCTGATTTGTGTGTGAGTCTTGCTCTCGCCCTACATTATTCACGGTTGACGGTTGTTTGTTGGCTACTCGCTGCATCCCACGATCTTTATCGGACTGTCAAGGCACAAGCTGGACTCATCGACTGTCCGCCACCCTCCCTTGCAGTCAGCTTCTGTAAATATTCTCTTTTAGGATGGGGACTTCCAGCCATTCTCCTCGGCAATGCCATTCTCTTACAGGTAACAAAAATGGGCAATATTTACACAAAAATCATAAAACTGACACTAATGTTCTGTCGCCGATTATTGAGTACTGATGAATTCAATTCAATTTCTTTCCCCAGGTCAATTACGACGGAGGTTTGAGTGAAAGTGCAGCAAGCCAACTTCGACCACTTAATTGTTGGTTTCCCTGCAACAGAACCTTCCTCCTCGCATTCCTCGTCCCCTATTGGCTCATCCTGGCTGTCACCATTTATTACATTATTCGCGGTGGACTGGCCATTAAATGGGCATCTAGTTTCTCAGCCTCAAGAAAGGTCACATTTTATTACCATAATTTTTATCATTCTTTTCTATTTGGTTTTTTAGGTATCGTACATTAAAATCGTGTCTTTTGTACACTGTTTTGTATTTTTTTCATCTTCTGAATTCCTTTTACTTTGTTCAATGAAAGTTTACTGAAAGTTTTTATGGGTCCATTTCCATTTCCATGTGATTTACTGTACTTGTAGGTATTTGTTTTAAAATGGATGCCATTTTACAGATATAAAAGTGTTGGAGTAAAATAAAATGCGAAAACATTGATAGTTTGTTTCTCTAAAGCAATTGAAACTATTTGAGACGATTTAGTTATAAAAAATCTTCAATGTTATATAGCATAATATACAACAAGAAGTTTTATGTGGGATTTGTGTTTTCAATTTTCAATTGATTCCCATATTCTTTATTTTCTTACATGCACATTTTACATCAATAAGATAATTTAATTTCCCCAACACGTACAACGTACAAAATTCAATATCAACTTTGCTCATTATATGCTTTAGAGAGCACACTAATAAAAAGTAGCCGGACATGAATGCGTTTTTTCAATTTTTTATTTATTTTGTACAAGGCGTAATGTGCATAAGGCAAGAAACAAGGGACAAGAATGAACTAAAGGCTATAGTTTCCGCTCTATTTATTATCAATTCTAAATCCTGGATGGACCCAAAAGAGTCATACACCGTATAAATAAACAAATAAATAAAGAATTCATGTATGTTGCTAGCCCGTTAAAGTATCATTTAGACAGGGCTAAAATCTTTAATGGATCAATGGACCATAGGAAAAGCGTCCATATTTGAATTCAGATCCAGGCCCCGAACCAAATCCAGAACCAGAACCAGAGGAAATATAATCCAAATGTACATTGACACAATTCCCTTAGCTCTGGACTCTTACGTATATTTTATACCTAGTATATTGTATATACTATGTACTGCATATACCATATACTCATGACACGATGAATGGCAACTTAGCCTCCAGAAAATAAAACAAAGTTGACAATATTGAGTTTTTTCTGGGGATTTGTATCCGAAACTGAAACTGAAACCGAAACCACAGCCAGCCACGACCAGTAGGAGAGAGACAGAGAAAGAGAGGCTGTGACTGTGTACAGAATGGAATGGACAGCAAAACTTAGCTTAATTTAATCCGGCTTATAGCATCAACTTTATTACTGCCGTTATTATAACTATTATACGTTATGTCTATGGTATGTCTTATGTACAATGTCCAATCCAATATCCACGTCCCAAGGCCTTCAAATCGACTCGACTCGACTAACAATCTTAGGAAATATCAGGAATCTGACCAGAACATCAAATTAACCTGCTCACTGCTCCGACTTTCTCCATAGATTTATCTACCTATGTCTTGTGTCTAATGTCTAGTGTCTAGTGTCTAGTGTCCAGAGTCTACAATCTGCAATCTATCTACAGATAGTAGAAGCCACAACATAGGTACATAGATAGAAGACAGAAACATGATACACCAGTGGACTGTAATAAGGGATCAATAGGAGAAAGTCTACGATATTATATTCCATTTTTTCTACTACACATGTTTCAAAAATATGTATTATGTAGATTATTTTTTGCTTGAATACTTGTTTTTCTAAAAAACCCAGCTAAAACTCTTTAAAATTACCAACAATTGTACAAGTTTAAAATCCAAAAGTGGATTGGACGCCAGAAAAGCTACTTGTTCTATCTGTATTTTCAAGTTTGATGTGAAATATTTGTATCCTCTATACTCTATACACAACACACAAAGAGAGATTAGATAGGATATAAAATATACAAAGGATGAATATTATACGGATTGCAATAATAATAATATTGTAATATCAACATGTTCTTTTGTATCCGAAACCAAAATGTGTAGTATATGAATACAAATACGAATGCGAATACGAAAGGGGATGTGAATAGGATTGCGAATAATAGAGTGTAGAGTACACGATCATTATTTCTTGGTATTCTTTGATGCGAGATCATTTTGTATATTGTATTTTCGGTGGTGCGTGCTTTGTGCACCGTGCACTGTTCACCTCTTCTTTTCTTAGCTTCTATTATCTTCTTCTTGGTCTTCTTCTTCTTTTTCTCCTTGGGATTTATCTAGCGTTACATTACGGGTCATTTTCCTTTCCTCTTCTATTTACTCACACAAATAGACGAGCGGATCCCATTTACTCTCTTCAATGTTTACACAGCAAACACTCCTTTCCCCTTCATCTACCTTTATTCTTTATCCTTCATCCATTCCCGTTCTCATTCTCTTGAGTCTAGAGTCTTTAGTCTAGAGTCTAGAGTCTAGAGTCTAGAGTCTAGAGTCTAGAGTCTAGAGTCACGGGCCTCTTCTTTCTAACTTTCTTTCTTTCACTCCGTATTTCCTTTTCGACTCGGTATATTAGTTCACTGTAGAATATACAGATATTTGTATACAGTATACAGTCAACAGTCTACAGTCCTCGACTTCAACTGTAGTTTAGTTTAGGTACACTTTTGTGCATCAACAATCTAGACACCATTCACCACTGTACAGTGTACACACACACTACTTTCAGTAGAATGTGCATTGTACATGGTCTGACTTAGCCACACAATATAATCCTCTGTTGATTGTGAACTCTATTCTTGAATCTGGAGTCTAGAGTCTCCATTCTTCATCATCTTCCACAAAATTACACCATCAGGATCATTTCCCTCATTCTTCATTTTCTTCTCTCTCACCCAACTGATTTTCACATTTCACACAATCAGAGACCAGAAATCAGAAAATCACTCTCTCACCGCACCACATTCCTCCTTAGTTTTCCGCTGCATAAGGCTCATTCTTAGTGAGTTTCTCAATGCACAAAGCCCAATGCTCAATACTCAATACTCAAAACACATTACAATCCCTGCAAACTTCAGACTTCGTACAAGGCACTATGTTTTGTCTACAGTCTATAGTACAATAGCCTAATTCATTTGAACTGGTGGATTGTGAACTTTCAGGCCCAGGTTTGATTTGAAACTCAGTCTTGCAAAAAATCTCAGAAAACAGTGAAATTCCGTCTTCCTTTTGCAGTACAGTAGAAAGATGTCACTGCGATTATTCTAGATTCTAGATTCTAGACACAACAGGTTCTAGATTCTAGATTCTACATTAGAAAATCATAGGTCCGATTTCATCAAATCTGGGTCAAAATAAGGAGGGCTATAAAAGCAAAACTTTTTTCAGGAACTTTCCCTTAACGACACAAAGCTTCTTCTAGGATGTTGGTTGTAGCTTGTAGGTGAAGAAAATTTTTGTCGATAATGCATGTAGAATGTAGAATGTACATACATGTGTAAAAGCATCGTAAATAGTAGACGTGCAGGAGGCGCGGAGGTTTAGAAGAAGAGGAAGAAGAGGAGTGGAACTCGAAACTGGAAAGCTTGAACAAACGAGGTTTTCTGTCAATATAAATTAAGGGACAATTTCATTGAAGCTACAGCCTACAATAGAATTAAAATCTCAAGTCTCTCAAGTCTCGAGGGTTACGCTGGTCTCTTGTCTCTGAGTGCACATGTACAATATGTATGTAGACGTAGATGAGAAGAAAGGGAAGATAGTAAAATATTGTACATGGAATGTAAAAGATAATAGAGTTGATGGCGATAAAAGATATAGATGAAGATAAAGATGAGACGAGTCCAAATTCCAAATGAGACCAAACCATCGCATCGAGAAAAGTTCATATTCTTTACCCTTGCACTAAATTGCAAATGACAAGAGAAGCTTGGTCCTTTCTTCAGTTTTTTATTCTTTCTCGTTTTTCGTTTCTGAGCTAAAACAGTTAAGTTTCGGCTTTTACTTTTGCCTTGTTGTTTTTTTCAGTTCTGCATCTTTTATAATATTATATTGTACACTGTACACGCATATTTTCTATCTTCTATACCATAACTGTATTTTGCCAACTGTGCCATTTTTTCCACTTATTTTATTTTGCAACAGGCTCATGGTTCAATGCTCGATGTCTCAAAAACTGTACTTTATTGCTGTAGAGCACTTGAAACAGTCTAGATTCTAGTTGGAGTCTGATTTATATTAAATGAGAATCCTGACTCAGTGTTCCTGATTCACGAGGACTAAAGATAGATTATCCACAAGGTCCTTTTTTGTTCCAGATTTCAAATGGGGGTTGTAAAAAATTGTAGAATGAACCCTCACTAACTATTTTCCGCTCCTACGCTTGGCTTGGATTGGGATTGAAGAAGAAGATTCATGAATTTTTTATATAAAAGCCGAGGTTTTTGATGAGTACCAATAAAATAAAACGAAATAAAGTTAAAAATCTTCACTTCGTGAAGATTTTATATCGCCTACAAAGCATAAATGCTTTAGGCTCCGGAAGC
>JAQGBH010000571.1:0-47360 GCA_034698265.1 Sminthurinus aureus
TGAAACACGAAATATTTTGTGAATATTTCGTTATCTCGATTCGCAAGCAGTTCGCACCTTGTGAATACTCACCTTAAGTTGCTTTTGATTTTTTCCACGTGTACTTAATATAAACAAAATATTTTCATTTCATCAGTCTTCAGTATTCAGTATTCAGTCCTTGTTTAGATTTTAAACATACTATAAAATATTTGATTCATGCGATTGAATCGGAGAAATAGTTTTACATGTAAGAATAATAATAATAGATGAAAATGCGTTGGGATAAAATGTATCACGTTGAGCCAACTGATTTGACATACAAAATCAAACAAAAATATGGTACACATTTCATCAATATTTTTAAGATAATTAAATATATAAAACGATTTCAAGTTCAAAGTCCAAAGTTGTTCTCTGCTCGTGGATTTGTCCAATCCTAATAAAAAATCCAACAGAAACATTTGTCATCTTCAGTCTAAATTCTAAGTTCTACATTCACAGTGATAATAGATAAAAAATAGTTGAAAAATACAAATGTGAAATAGGAATAAGAGAAAAATTAACAAATACAATAACATTTTTAATTGCTTTTGGTTTAGTGTTTTGTGGGCTTACACTAAGAATAAATTTTACATGTGGAATCCGGTTGAGAATCAAATTTCGAAGTAATGGCAAATACATTTTGAACCACCGAAATTCTGTTGTGCAACCAACCAAGTGCAGGAGCTCCAATCCTAAAAAACAAAACAAAACAAAAGCAAAGATAGTTTTAGAAACACGTGAATCAAAAATTAAACTTTAGCACAAGAAAATAATTTTACTATTCAAAATTCAGACACGATAATAAATTGAAATTTTTAAATGAACCTGGGAGATCCAAAAGAGAAGTGTTGACACGCAAATCTTCAATATTTTCAATGACCGACGAACTGAGGCACTTTTCAATTGTATCCAAAGAAAATCCAGTAATTTTGGACAAGAGTAATTTCGATTCAGCATTATTATTTAGAAGTGAGTAAGTAACAATTTTCAACTCTGGACAACATTGACCCAAATGAAGGAAATCCACTGTAACATGTGCCTTTATTTTGAGTGATTTAATCCAAGAAAAAGTGTCAAAAATTTTGTTTGGCACCAGCTCCAAATACGATGTCAACTCCAACTCTTGGACAGATGATGCCGGTTCAATATTGGGAAACGCATTGTCCCAATAAAGTTGAGCATTTGTTCCATACCCAAGAGTCATCTTGACGCTTTTCAGATTGGGCATGTTTTTATGAAATTGGAAATCAGGAGTAAATTCAAATCCTTGTGGGAATCGAGTCGGCTCACACACCAGCACAAAATCCTCAAGTTTAGGAAGCACCGGAATTTCTAAGGCGGGTCCAACATTTGCAAAACAATTTTCAATGTCAAGTTTAACCAGAACATTTTTGCTGCTCTCCAGGATTTCCTGAATCATCCAAGCCACTTGAAATTGAAGCCCTGGATCTGTTGTTGTTGTGATGTCGAAGTCGGAAGCAAGTGAGAGTTTTTCAAGTTGAATCATTGATAAATCAGAAAGTATCTGAACCTCTGTTAACTCTTCGATATTCCTGATTTTCAAAATATAGCCAGAGAGTAAAATTGGAACGACGTTTGCTCTACTTCTTTCACTCGCCAAACGGAATAAACCGAGGAGTTTCATAAAGGAATCATTATTTGATGTAGGCACAGGGAGCTCAACTCGTTTTAGACAAAGAGCTACTTGTAGCAACTCGTCAAATGATTTTTTTACATTCATTTCTTCTTCCGCTTCAGTTTGTCGGCCGGTTAAAACAATCACCTCAATTTTTTCCCACGGAAGACCGAGACGTATGAAACTTTGACTATCTCGATGATCATTGAATTTTAATGCCTGGATTTTTCCAACAGATGAAAAATATTTTTTTAACTTGTTTAATTCACCATTCTTCTTTTTATTATTTGATCCAAATGAAGCATGAAACGTATTGGGTACTCGAATCACTCGATTTTTAAAGAAACTCTTGTTGATCTCAGCATTCCATAATTTACAAACAAGACGGGACGTTTTTGAACTTTCCAGATTCAGAAATTTGACGAGGTGAGACACAATCTGTAGATTGTAGATTTTGATTCAATTAAAAAGTATATTTAAAAATAGTTAGTATACAAAGATCTCAGAATTGAAAATTACAAGTTTATTTCCGCTTTACTTGCGAGAGATGAATTTTACTTACGTACTCATTACTTGAACATATAAATTTCTCTCCTTTACTTACTACTTATTACCTATGCGTACAAGTAAAAAAATTACCTGGTCCTTACTTACTTGTCCAAGTAAATTTAAGTAAGTATTGCGAATCTTGAGTTTTCAAGTTTAGTATTTTAAAATAACATGCATAATAATTAATAATATTATGTTTTTTTACGGGTAAAATAAAAAGCAAAATTATAAGAAATTGTTTTAAATTGCCTTACATATTCCATCAGAAGAGGATTCATCCCGTTTCCTGCCTCATCATCATCTTCATATTGTTCCACCTTTCAATGAAAATCAATTACGATTATTATTTTGTTTCTCACAATATTAACATTTTATGCATGTAAAATGACAAGACAATAATCATAATACAAATCAAATGATGTAGGAATTACCTGTTCATTTGGTGCTTCATATTTTGGAATCATAGTTGGATTTGGATTTTCAGATGTAGAATAATCCTGTCAATTACAAACGACACATGAAAAATTATCAATTATCAACAAACAATAAACAAACAATATGATATGAAAGCTACTGACACGTTTGTTGCTCAAAAATAGCAGTACATAGTACATACGTAATTTCAATGTGAAATATATGAGTTAATTGATATGTGATGATACCTTTGATTGTTCCATCCTCTTCACTCTTCACTTCCACTTTGCAACTTGAATCTTGTATCTTACAACTTTGATTCGACTTTGATGTGGCCACAAATTGTACAACTTTGATGGAAAATAAAAAGTTAATTAGGATTTTCACTTACACACAAAATTTGTGTCACAAGTCACAAACGTAGGAAAAAATCGTAGCAAACGAATCTTCTGCTTTGACTTTTGACTTTCGCGGAGAAAAGTGTGCTTGAGTGATCCTTGTTATGATATATGTAGTTAAATGTAAATTAATTGTAAGTAATTATTAATTAGCCTTACACTTTGTAACTTAATTTGTCCAGGTTACATATTACAAATAATTACACTTTGAACCTTGATTTTAATGCCTGTTAAAATATTTGAATAAATTGAAATAGATATGAAATTATTTATGATGCACATCTGTCTTTAGGTAGAATACTTTTAGCGTGTAGCATGTGACACATGAAAAACGAAAAACGTGTAAATTTCTTGGTCATCGTTATTGCTGACGTGAGACGGCGTCAGCGAATTAATATTGATTTTTGATTTTGAGCTTCAGCTATTGACCCAAAGTATAAAATGCATTAGCCATGTAAAACAAAACAAAAACAAATTGTACAACATTTGAGCAGTTTACCTGTTCTCTGCACGGTCTTATTCTGAATTATTTGTTAGTTACCGGTTTATGCCCAATGTTCAATATTAAAGGAAATAAAACAAGTATAAAGACACGGAGTAAATTGAGAATGCTTGCGCAATTCATTTTATCTCTGAAAGTGGTCATGAATATTCATAAACAGAAAACAGTAGCACCAGCAAACTGTTAACGAAGCTCTGCAAAAACAAGTCCAGTCGATTAATTAAAGTAATGCAAATGATTAGCACTGGACGTAACTGCAGAAGTTCAATGTGGATGTTTGTTGTTTGAGACTGTATACACTGAAGAAAATTTTCCGTAAAGAGTAAGAGTAAAATATTTTTTCTTCTTGGAAGAGTAAAATTTAGCGTAACGATGCTCTTGGTAGAGTAATATTTACATTTGGCTTAGAGTAAAAATTAAATGGCTGTTTGTAGAGTAAATTTTACTCTTTGAGAGAGAAACTGGTAAAAAGTCCATTGAAGAGTAAAAAATTACTCCTCGTTGATTAATATTTACTACACTGAAGAGTAAAATTAAGAGCGTCAATTTTCAAAATCCACATTCACAATTCACAATTTATTACAGTTGTGAATTGTGAATTCTCATAGTTAGTCACTTTTATAGAAAAGTTTACACATTACACATAAATTTTGTATTTTCGGCTTATTTCATTTATCCGATTATGGAAACCTGCCCAAAGTCAACATTAATTTCTTCATCAAAGTTTGTGATACGTAAGTTACATATTATTTAATTTAATAATATTTAATTATTACTATATGTACATTATAATGCACACATGTTAACGTATTTGTGTAAAGTGGTGTCCCTTTTGTTCCTCTTTCAGCAATTAACGTAACGTAATTTATGTTTTATGAAAGGTACTAATCATAATTTTTTACTATATTATTGTGATTGTGCAGCACAATTTGTGCTTTATACTTTTTTTTTACACAGAAAAAAATATTATAATGTCAAATAAAACTAACAATTTTGTATTATGTTACACATAAAATACTCGTATCTCGTTTTTTGCAGATTGGGACTTCATTCAAAATTCGAAGATGAAAAAATATGACGAACCGATATGCAAAAAATAAAATAAAATAAAAGTGTTTCCATTAAATACGTGCAAAGACCTTTAGTTCATTCACAGTTGTAAATGGCAATCATTTTAAAATTCATAAATTTAGTAGTAGTAGTAGTAGTAATCATAAAAAAACTAAACTGTGAAGAGTAATCCGAAAGTATATTTTACTCTTCAAAGGGATTCCGCGTGTATTATGAAAGGAAATTTTTTAATCGTCAAAGAGTAAAATTAAGCCACGCCTCCATCAATATTTTACTCTTTGAAGTTGTAACTGATTTTACTCTTTGGAAGAGGAACATTTTACTCTTCGTGGAACTTCGACACCCACGCACTTTTGAAGAGTAAAATTTTACTCTTCAAAGCCGGAAAATTTTCTTCAGTGCACAGTCAGAGTCAGAGCACGAGAATTTGTACGCAATTTCTAACTTGTAACTCGCTCATTTTTCACACAAATTTTAAACATGAATGAAATGACTGAGGAGGTAAATGAAAGAAAGAACGAAAGACTGAGTGTCGAGTGTAAAGTGTAAAGTGTGTAAATGAGAGGTTGGAAGGCGTATTTTGTTTTTACTAATTAGAGCTAATTTCGACACGCATTTAGTAAGACGAATGTCGACGGCAGGATGGAGATCTATTAATTCACTCACAGACAACAGACACAGCTAATACAGAATAGAGAATACAGAAGGTATCTCCTTCAAAACGTATTCATAAAACAAACGCTATAGGAATGTGCCAAGACAATGTATTAATCACAGTCGTAGCTCGCAGCTTGTACTAGAACAAGAAGGAGTAGGAGAGCAGCATACAACATGAACAATTTATTTACAGTTTACAACTTATCACAGTAGAAGAAAAAGTGGAGAATTCCTTCAAGAAAAATCCTACTGACTCAGTGACTTTTGCTTTGCTTTTGCTTGTGCTTTTCCTCCCTGTCACCGCCTCAATTTATTGCGCAGAGTTAATTTATAATTTAATATTTAATAGCATTTACCAGTTACCAGTTACCAGTTACCAGTTACACGAGCATTATGATTAACAATAACGCTTTGCCTTTGCTCTTCGTAGTCATTCTCTCACCTCACGAAGTTAATGAAAAGGAAAGGAAAAGTTGCCTTTCAAAACAACTACCTCACAAGAAAAAAACTGTAAGAGGTTGAAAATGTTTCAAGTCTCGAGTCTCGAGTGTCATGATGACACTGTCATCCCAAATTGTTGATGACTGTCAACTGGTCATGTCAAATGTTCATGTTTTGTGCAAAGTGCAGAGCGTCAAAGAAGCTTGTGAAAAGCTTGCTGCTCACACCTTGTTTGATTCGACGATTCTACGATTCTTCCTTTATTCGACGTACAGTGTAGACTGTAGACAAAAGACAGAAGACATCAAAAGCTTTTATTGTATTTTGTATTGTTGGAGGGAGGCGGAATGTCAAATGTGGTTTGGTTGATTGGTGAAACTGAAATTGAAGAACAAAAAAACAAATGCCAGCATTAAAATTACATGCACATCCATAATCATAAAATATCAGTAGGTATAAAAACTTGAGCATTGAGCATTTGCTTCTTTTATGGTGAATGATGATGGAGGGATCCAAATTTAAATTTTCCCAAAAATCTGGCACTTGTGTAGTTTTTGTAGTTTTAAACAACAGAAGGAAAATAGACAGAGAACGCGTGGGTTGTGAATTAGGAATGTTAAATTGTGGAAGCAGTCACAAGTCACTAGTTGAACCATTTTAAATGACAGACCGTTGAGCATTCAGCATTCAGCATTCAGCGTTTTTTTTCTCTGTCTCCCTTCGACTCTATCGTTTGTCTACCACATTTTTTTCATCTTGATTCTTCATCTTGATTTTCTATTTGTGTTGAATGTTTGGAGTTTGGAGTTTGAACGAGTGTCAAGCAAAATGGGGGAGAAGAGAACATGCTTATAAATTCTTGCTGACTCTATGATGTTTGACTAATTTGAGAACAGAACTGAGAACTGGTTAAAATTATTTAATAGACGAAGATGTTACGATTTTGTTCCTCATCCCCAATCCCCAATCCACAGGATTATAAAGTAAAGATTATCTTTTCCTGTCTTTTTTTAATGGGCGATTGGGCGCTGGTTGACGGTGTTGGGAAGAGAGTAAGGAAATGTGGATTTTATGAAGAGTCGTACTCGTAAAGTTTAATTTCTCTCCTCCTTTTCTCAATAAACTTGATACTCATTAAAGTTTTCATTTAGATAGTTTAAAGTTGATGTTTTTCCCATTTCTCATTTTCCATTCTCCCTTCTCCGTTCTCCATTCTCGTTTGGATTTGAATTTGGATGCCAGATACTTTTATCGGTGCTTCTGCCTCTAATTTTTCAATAAATGTTGGGTAGTGTTTCTTCGGTTTTGGGCTTTGCCTTCCACTTGAATCTTAAATTTTTAATTCACCATTCAACTATTCAAAGTCTTCTTTATTCTTGATTCTTGATTCTCGATTCTCTTCATCTTTGCATCATCATCTTCATCTTTTGATGTATGCACAACGCACAAGTGCTGAATACAGAATACACCACAAGCTTTTTTATAGGCAGATTCTAGATTCTAGATTCTTCTCTTTTCACTCTTCACTCTTCATATTTCTTCATCTTGATTGTCATAAAATATGTTTTAATAGTTCTGTTGACACTCTCGCTTCGATATTCTCACTTGTATTATGTCATCAAGTTTCATATTTTATCCCTTTCTTTTAAACACTTTCCAGTTTCACTCGTTCAGCTATTTCGTACAAATGATGGACCATGAACAATGAAAATCCACATTCAATGTTGAATGTTGAACATTGATGTGGATTTAGAGACTTTAAACTCCAAACTGTGGGGCATAAACTACAAACATAAAGTATCATAAAAACCATCAACTTTCAACACGACCAACTACAACTACAGCTACAGCCTCAGCTAAACCAAACCAACAGAATTCTTCCATCTCAAGACTCAAGGAAGAAAGATGAGAGATGTTAGTTGTTGGAAACCTGATGCATAAACTTGGAATGTCTTTTTAGTACCTGTAAAACGTTTAGAGTTTAGAATTTAGAGTTTAGATCAAAACAAGGTTTGTATTTTATCCCTGTTCAATTTTATGTATCATCCGTCCTAATTTACTACACTGTTTACACTATACAGTCCCTTGATTCAAGCTTCAAGTCTCGGGTCTAAAGTACATTAAAGTACAGTACATATTTATCAAGTAAAAAAATACAAACTGGACAAGAATTTTTCATGGCTTTTGAATATATAGTATAGAGTATAGAGTATAATAATAATCTGTGCATGTATTATACCATTATAAGGATATAGGGATTTTGTGTGGTGTTAGTGTTAAATGGAGAGAATGTGTGTGTGTGTGTGTGTCAAGTTATAAATGATGCTGTCTATATGGTGTTAATATGCCATTATGTTTTCAAGATGATGATGAGATAGGAGGACGTTCCGTGTTCCATGTAACACTTTCTACTTTATCTTCCCATCCACTACACACTAGACACTAGGCAAACTGAAAGAGTGAACGAGAGAAGAACAAGGAAAAGAAGATGAAGGGAAATTGTATTATAATCGTAAATCCGCTTTCAAATTAGGGAGATGTTCTTCTTCTCACTCACATCTCCTCCGTTCCTTCTTTCTTTTTGTTCCTTTTTTCTTTCATTCTTCTTCATTCCCCACGTAACTCATAGTTTATGTGTCTTGTGTTGTGTTGTGTTGTGTGGCTCGAGGTCTACCATACATTGTACATTGTACATTGTACATGCATAATGGTGATGGTGATGGATAGTTCAAGTCATAGCAAGAGAAAACTTGATAATGCTCCACGTAACTCATCAACTCCACTCACAACCAGTACAGAGTACACTGTACATTGTACATACATCAACCAGCTCCAACTCCAACTCCAACTTGCACAGAAAGATCCAGTCAAAATCCAACAACAACAAACGCCAGTCCACTTGAATAAAAACGGAGTTCTACGCACAGACCACAACAAATACCAAATATCAAATACCCCTTTTGTGATGCACTATATACTTAAAATTCCAAAGACAGTTGAAAGAATAGGAAAACATCTTCAAAGGCTAAAGACTAAAGACAAGACAACTACACACTTTTCAAGACAAACATCCCATCCAAAAAGGCACAATCCCCAATCCAGAATCCACATGCAAGGAACAACATGAGTTTTGTTCCTCTTTATTCATTATTTTACACATGATTTTATTCCTCCGCCATTTTTTCTTCTTGTTCCTCTCAGTTTTAAGATTTGAGATTTGAGTTTCAGTTCAAAACCAAACCAAACCAGGCACAATCCACAATTTACTCGTCTCTATCCTTTCTCACTATTTACATGCTCAACATGTGTATAATGGAATAATGGGCTCTTCTATTCTCTCCGGATCATCATATCCATTTCTCATTTCACCGATAACAAAGACAGTACAAAAAAACAAAAAAGTATCCATGTTTCACGTCTCAAGGCTCAAGTCTCAAGCCTCAAGTCTCAACAAACTCTAGGCTCTAGAGAGACGAATTAATTAATTTCATTCTTTTCTCTATCTTTTCTATATGCATCCATTTCTATGTTTATCCGTTTATTCTATAGAGCAGAAAACACACTTTTGTATGCTGTCTTGAGCATTGAGCATTGAGCATTGAGTCTTTAGTGTTTAGCACACAAGACAAAAGACAAGACAAGACAAAACAAACCACAATCGGAGAAAACTTTGATGTGTGGCTTTTCTAGTTTGTGCTTTGTACTTTGTCCTCCCTTCATTTCACACCTTGTCTTTTCCCATTATCCATTCTTTCCCAACTAAATTCTTTCATTGTGCATGTCACACTCAAGTGCACGAGTGTTTATCCAAAACGGATCTGTCAATAAGCGGTAATTATACAACCACAATCCCAATCACATTCACATTCATCATTTATTACATATAATTCAATAATCAATATTCTTGCAAAATCATGATAAGCATCTCGTATCTTGTCTCTTGTATCTTTTGTCAATAATTATTGTATGAATATTATTATTATTATTATTATTGTTTTTGGGATTTACATTTAATGGATTGTGAATTGTGATACAGTTAGCACTAATTAATTCCTGTCAGAGAAAACTTGCAGAACAAAGAACAACACTCTTAAATTTAAGTACACAGATAATCAGACATTACATGACTGATTTTCCCCAACTACAAACTAAATATGTGCACAAAATTGAAAGTGAGTCAACAATCGACAAACATTTAAGTCACCAAAACGGAAATTGGATTCTAGAATCAAGAATCAAGATCCAGCTAAAAATCCGTTGGATCCAAGAATTCAAGAATTCAAGAATCAAGTGATATTGATCTAAATTCCCAAGTTATAATGAATGATGAGACATTTGACATTTGGCATGGAATGAGGACGGGAGAAAACAAGAAATATACGGAAACTTGCTCCTTGGTCTTTGCACACGTGCTTGATTAGGTGTTTTTACACGCTCATAATTCATCATTCCATCTCATCCAGCAGATTCCAGAGGCCAGATTCCAGGACCAAAGCGTCCATCATCGATTCTTTACGATCCATTCCAATCTTATTTAGAAGGAGAAATATGATGATGGTAATAATAGAATGGCTCAAGGCTCAAGCCGTGACTGTGGCCGTGGGTGCATCTTGAGTCTTGAGCCATGAGTCTTGAGGATAAGAATACCGAGTTCCCGAGCGTCGGACCAATTTGACAGTTATAATTGGAGTTTTTGGAATCCCGTTTCTGTTCATCATTGTTCATTGTGTTTCTGTATTCTGTTCTATTATCAAGTGTTTAGAGGAGAGAATAAAGAGTATCTTTGACACTGTTATTGGTGTGATTATTGATATGGATATCATTCATTATTTGTTATTTGACCAAGGAAGGTTGTGATAAGGATGAGATTTGTCTATTTACTAAACCGTTCATGTCATCCTCCATGTACAATCAAATTCATATCAAAACTCGTTGCACTCATCACTAATCACTGTTCAAAGGACCGGATGACAATATCAATACTCTCTTTCATCTTTCATCTTTCATCCTTCATCTCCAAATCAAAACTTGTTCATTCATCCTTCTTTTTCTGCCTCTCCGTAGTCAATTCTCATATTCTTGCCTCAGAAAATTGTGAGCGTTCTATTTCTCTTTCTCTTTTAATACACCTTTGATGTCCTGTGTTGTGTATTTTGTAACACAACTCTCTTTGTATTTTATATTTTATATTTTATATTTTGTATTGAGGTTCTTTATTTCTCTGATTTGATTCGGACGCGACGCTCGACGTTCTACGCTCTAAACTTTAAACTCTAAACTCTAAATGCTCAATAAACAAAGCCGTTGTTTGTTGTCCTGTTTCATATTTATTATTTACAAATTCATAGCTTTTAGCACTACCACAAACTCTGATGGTTCTGGCTGATGACCGACGGTGAATTTGATATTCAAATTGTGTGGACTCTAAGTCGTAGTAAAAAGGAAATGGCACGGTTGTACAGGGTGTAGTTTACAGTTAAAATGATACGTTCCTTCTTTTTTCAAATGAATATTCCATCACCTCATCTCTCTCTAGTTTCTAGTTTCTAGGGATTGACAAGATGTTGTGCAAGGCTTCAAGCTCCAAGTACAAAGTACAGAGTACAGAGTGTAGTGATAAGTAGAAGAATAAATATTCAAAATCGAGTACAGTATTTACTCAGAGACGATAGCAACAATCCCAAAGTACAAATGTCATTGCCATTGTCATTGTCATTGTCATTTGAATCTCAAATCCCGACTGTACAGTGGACAGTGGACAGGTGTGAAGAATTCATGCAATATGCAGTATCCTATATTCACTTCCTGATAATAAAGACAAACAACAATGATAACAGATACAAGATACAAATAGCTCCATTACAAACACCACTACCAGACTCCAGAATCTAGAATCTAGAATCCGCAGTCCAGAAGAAATGTGACACACAGGTTTTGTTCTGTGCTGGATAGCTTGAAGACGCGCTGGGGTTTGTTTTATAGGGGTTTTAGGTTTTGATGATGATTGGAAAATACAGAAAAGTGATTAATTCTCACGTCTATGAAACACAACAGGAAATGATGTTGAATTTGAATTTGATGAAGGGTTATGGAATATGGAATATGGAACAAGCTACGATATTTGACTTGTTTCTTCACACGCACCTGATTGTCTTGATGACGTCTGTATTCTGTATTCTGTAGTACCGTAGAAGCTCTATTTGTATCGCTGCGATACAATTAGAATCTTTTCCTTGGTACTGCGACACTATTAGATGCTGCGATACAATTGGATAGTGCGATACAAATAGAGCTTCTACGGTATGTGCTATTGTGAGTAGATGAATTTGTAAAGGCACATGTTCCGTGTAGGCAGTAGAATGTAGACAGTAGATTATGGGATGAAGGTAAAGATGACATGACACCTTGGAAATGGATATGCTATTCTTATATATTTCATGGGGCGATAATTGGTCGGTCAAGATACTTTGTGCTCACCTCACTGACAAAAGTGTCAAGATCTCTCACTTATTCTTGTTGCGGTGAGCCTGGTGGTTCATTCGTCTTTTTTGATCCAGTCATGAATATCTAATACAGATATATATGTACATATCTGCGTATTTTCTATACTGTCCAACTTGCTCCTCATCCGTCCTCTAATATAAACTCTACATTGTACATTGCACACTGTACATTTTACACGTATTTCTAAGTGGATTTTCAAGCTGTTCTCAAAATTAAATGGTACATGACAGAAATGTGCTCTTTGCATCAACAATCAACAATCAAGAGTTAGGATTAGCTTTCCGAGTTTTCGGATCTTTAGGAAGCGAAGCAAAATTTTATTTTCCTCTTGTATGTGTAAAAATGATGTACGCCAGTGTCTAGTGTCTAGCGTGGAAAATTTTGAACTCGGTAAAGGCGCCATCTAGCGAGCAAATTTAAAACTCGTTAGTGGCGCCATCTAGTGGACAAGCTTTGAGCGGTGTTGTGGCGCCATCTAGTGGGAAATTTCAACAACGCGAGCATCTTTTAAGAATCCGTACGACGGTGGACGAATTCCTGTGTTTTCATAGTCAGCTTCGCTTCGCTCGCTCGCCTAGAGCATTTATGCATTCAAGGCGATATAAAATCGTCAAGGATATCGGATTTTTTACTTAATTTATAATACGGAATAGACAAAAGAAAACCCTTTCATCTCATTTCCATTTCCACTTGCACATTTATTTCATTTGCAGTTTTCCTTGGCGAGAAAAGTCATGTTTATTCCTATTCCGTCTTTCTTCCCTCCACAATCTAACACATGTAAGACGGAAGATAAAATAGCAGAATCCGTCGTGATTCAAAGATAGAGTAAAGGCGTAGAAAAGGAGAATGAAAATGAAGTCTACTGTCTACCTCTTTTCGTATTGCACGCAATAACTGTCTCGTCTCGACCCTTGACTTGACAGAGCGCACCGCCTTTTTTCCACTTGTGTCTCAAAACTCAAAGCTCAAAACTCAAAACTCAAACCTCAAAATGTCATAGACTCACTTATTACTGATTACTTGTTTAAACTTGTTACTTTTGTTAGTAGATTTGGTAGATGCTTCAGCTTGGCTTGACTTGGCTTGTGCTCGTCACAAAGTGCACATTGTATTTGTAAATGCGTGTGCTTGTTGCCATTTAAATTGCTGGTTTTCATTCTATTCCTCTGGGATTGTCAAGGGTTTTAACTCGATGTTCCTCTCCATGTCCATGTTTTTGTTCTATCAAAAGACCCAAGACACGAAATGGAAAAATGAAAGATATCAACAGTGGTTTCTTGTGGTGTGGTTTGTTGTTTGATGGTGATAGTGATAGGAGAATGATATGCGTAAGTGAGTTGATACGGAGAAGGTTGAAGGTGAGGAGGAATCTTGGATTTAGTTAGTTAACATTTGGATTTGCATTTGCATTTACGTTTTTCATGTTCAATGTTCACCAATAAATTTAAAAGCCCGGTTACGGCCAGAACAAGTCATGAACTACGTGGTGGTAAGTAATTTTACATTAGGAGGAAAACGGACACGACCTTTCTACATTTTACATTCTACACAATCTCATACCGTTCAACTTTTAACTTTCGACCATTTTGCAAAGATGCTATGTTGTGTTATGCTGCGGCAAAGTTGTTCCATCTGCTTTTTGTACATATACTCTCTGGATTTTCCTCTTTTCTCAATTAACATGACATTGGCTCATTTCTCCTCTCGAACAGGACAGTACTGTGTAGAGTGTAGAAGATAAAGAGTAAAGAGCGTAATGTGTAGTGTGCCACACCATTTTATTTGGTAACATGTGAATATGAATTTCATTTGAAAATGTCGTTTTCTTCTTCAGCTTGAGCTCAAGCTTTTTATCCTCACGGTAGTTGTTTGTCAGTCAATTTGATTGGATTAATTTTTTGGCTGCTGTTTTCCTCATTCCTCATTCACCATCACAGGCATGTTTTTCCACTAACATTTATATTCACATTCAAATTCATAATCATTTTGTTCATGTCCGATGTCTTGTGTGTCTTGCCACGTCTCGATTCTCGATTCTCAATGCTCAATACTCGATTCCCCAATAAATCCAATCTCCAATAGATGGAAAAAAGATGAAAAGATAAAGAATGGGGCGGAAATTTGGCAGTTGTCAAAAATTCCCATTGTTCATTCACACATAGCGTACGTATACAATAGACGCTCAAATACACATTATTCATGTACAGTTAAAATGTAAAATACAAAATACAAAATACAGATATTAATAATAATATTATCACTCCTGAGGAAAATGGCAAGTATTAGGCTATAAATTAATCTCTCTCTTCTCCCTTTTTCTCCCTCCTTTAAATTGTAAAATGTAAACTGTAATGTAATACTGAAGGCTCAAGACTCAGTACTCAAGATTCAAGGCTCAAGACTCAATATTCGGGAGAAAAATGAAGAAACTGTACAAAACGGAGAGGAAAAACAAGTTTAAAAACTTATCATAGCATGTCACGCTGCCATTGGATTGGATTGGATTGGATTTCCATATGAAATATAGATAATAAATATGGAGAAAAATGAATGAATGAATACACAATACATAATACACAAATTGCTGTATTTTCTTGCCTTATTTCTGATTCCATCATACTTGTATGTGCAAAGTATAAAGCTGCCGTCGCTTGGTGTAAATGTGTGATATTAAATGTACAGTCTAGAATCTACAGTCTAGAGTCTTGAGTCTGGTCGTTGGTCATACTATTTACCTTATCTTTCCATTCTCGATTCTCCATGTTATTACACCCTACACGATACACAGTAAATACACAGTACAGTTCATAACCCTTAAATTTTATTACATGCTCCAAACTCCATACACTTGTACATATTTAATACTGTTTGTTGTTTGTACTTGGGATTAGTAAGGTGTAATGTGTAATGTGTGATATGTTAGTTTGGCATGTTGTAGTTTCCATTTTCCATCCATTTTACATTTTGTACGGATATTACATAATTCTCATTACTCTTCATTGCTACCCACCTACATCCACTCTCTCTCTCTCTCTCTCTCTGAACAAACTTTGCTCCGAGCAGACAACTATCGCAATAGCAATACCACCTCAAACCCATTAACAACAAACTCCCAGTTTCCATATTCCATATGTATCATAATCACAGTCATAATAATAATAATACGTACTTTGTACTTTGAATTTATTTTTCTTGACCATTCAGCAGATTGCAAAGTTTGATGATGGAGTAGCAAAAACTAGAGACTCGAGATATATATCTATATGTTGTACGAGTTATGATATGCGACTGCTCTGTTGATATAAAGCGTTTACTTTGATATTATTATTATTATTATTATTATTATGTTTTATGTAGTTGGAGTGAAGGTGGGGGGAAAAGAGGTAAAGTAAAGAGTCTGTCGGCAGGTGTGTATTTAGCATTTAAAATGCGTACATGGTATATGGCAAATGGAAAATCAATGTAGGGATTCCGGCAATCAGCATCAGCATTAAAACAAGACTTTCAACTGCTCATTTACACGGAGCGTACGATTCACCATATCATCACACATCATCAGCATATTCCCTTATGCTCTATGAATTATCGAGCATCTAGCGTCGTTGAATATAGGAGAGTGGATACTCGTTTTCCTTTTATCATGATATGCCCAAGTGGAGACTTCTGGTTCTGGTTCTGGTTAGGTCATCATCCAATGAACGAATGGAATGAAATGGAACAGATACTGTTCATATGCAAGACGGAAAGGATTTTATTTCCATAAAAAAAGTTGCTGTCCATTCACTAATCAACCGAAACTTTCACAGCACCAATTTTGTGATAAATACTATTAATTTTTCGTCCATTCATTATGGTTCTGTTTTATCGACTGTTTGGAAAAATTTGCTTGAAATGCAATGACTGTTTTTAATCACGTGTTTTACTTTGTCTTGATAAATTAGAATTTAAAATAGGATTTACTAATTAGTTTACTAATTAGGCCTCGTTGTCTGTCATACTCAAATAAATAAATAAATAAAAATATATATATATATATACATTGAATATATAAACTGTAAGCTGTGAGCTGTGAAAATTGACGATCAAAAAAGAATGCTGGCTAAAAATAAGCTACTTTATACGCATTTTTTGAGCATTGAGCACTGAGAATTGGGGATGTACAATGTACAATGCACTTGGAATATCTATAGTCTATAGGTACTTTTTACTTTTAAATAAACTTGAAAGAAACTGTCATATGAAAAAAACTAAAGACACTCTTGAAATGTTTCTATTTGCTAAACTCTCTTTATCTCTTACAAATTTCTTTGTACCTAAAGCAACTCACATATCACATGTGTACATTTTACATTGTGCCTACAAACTACATATAAAAATAACATAGTTGAATTCAAACTTTGATTCAGAATTCAGAGAATTGAATATTGAACTCCCTCGTCCTTGTCCTCCTCCTATACAAAGACCACATGTCTCAAAATCTCAAGTCTCAAATGCTATAGCAACACAAGACACAAGATGTGGGGTCTTTCCACGAGGGAATTCAGCTGCTTTTTTTGCGTTGAATTTTCCTAGTTTTTAAAAAATAGTACAACAGAAAGTTATTCCGCTCGCTTCGTCATTCCTCATTTGTCGTTTGTCATACTTTTGATTTTTGATACTGGCTACTTGATGTTTGATGTTTGATGTTGGAGGAAATTTACTTGTGGATGTTGTTGAAGCGGTGGTAAAATATTAACATTGACAGGAACAAGTACGTTTTATCAATGGGATAAAATGAACCAGGAATCACCAAGGCAAAATTCCCTATTTTATTATCTAGAATCTAGAATCTAGAATTCATGTATAAAATTGAAAAAATGGGGCACTGGAAATCCGGAATCGGCAAGTCAAAACTCAAAACTCAAATATTGTTGTTATTCCTGATTCCTCTGTGAATATAAAATTTGAATTTGGATTCGGATTTGGATTTGAAGAATCACGAGTTGAAGTTGGCCTTAAGAAAATAAAAGAGACCGGAAATGAAGTAGCAAGTCATGTTTGAAAATTCATTCATCTTTCTCTTTGTCACTGTCTGCTGTTACAATCCACTGTATTTTATATATGAGATGATCCTGCCCAAGTACCAAGGAAACTCTGTCTTTGGTTTTCTTCTCCACTTGCCATTCGAGAATCGAGAATCGAGAATCGAGGCTTGAAACTTGAGACTTGAGACAAGGCGTTGGTGTTGGTAAAAAAGGAAAGGAAGACAAAATCTGTGGAGAAAAACAGCCGCAATCCTATCCTCGAACAGCATGGTTTCCGCTTTCTCTTCCCTTTCTTACGGAATCTCAAAGGCTCGCAAAGTCCAAAATCCAAAATCCAAGGAAGAGTTTACAGATGATCATGCATGTATAATGTATACTGTATACAAAAAATATTCCTCCGTGGGAATACAAATCAGAAATTCTGGATGCTCCATGCTCCATGCTCCACTTATCCAAAATCCACAATCTACAGTTGCTTCAAAGAGCCAAACCAAGTCAAACCAAGCCGAGCCGAGAGGAACAGCAAACACCACGACATGACCGGCACTACATAATACGAATGTCGATTTTGACTCTATTAAAGTAGATAGAATATAGATTTTCTGGGTGTTTATTTTCTTTAGACGTCTTCTGTTTCTCATTATGTTCAATCTGCAATGTTCAATGTTCAACGTACAGAGTACAGACACTCTCTATCCTCCATGTGCGATGTAGTTTCAATCGACACAGTCAATAACTGGCTGAGTACAGTTTCAAGTGGCCATTTGTCAGCCACCGCTCCGCTCTCAAGTTCACATATTACCATTACGAGTTTTCTCTATACTCTGTGCTCTGTACTTCATCCTTGCGGATGGAGAATTGAGAATGGAAATCCCTTGTGCAGAATAAAGAATACAGGATACAGACAGCTCCATGTTTTTTCTACTTTCTCTGCTTAAAGCGTCTAGACTCAAGTCTCAAGAAAATAATGAGATAAAATAGCGTAACTATAGCTACACTGTACACGCGTTAACAATTTGATTTCTATGCATCTCTTTTCACTTTTCTACACAACTCTCAGTATTTCAGTAGTTTTGAACTAAAAAAGTGACAAAAAATTAAGAGTTCCGAGGCGGTTTTTTCCAAACACAGGGGTTAACTACTTTTGAAATTAAAAATGTAATGTGCTCTATTGATTATTTAGTATTCGGCATGCGTTGGTAATCACTCAATTTCAATTTTCAATATAAAAATAATCCAAATACCCAAGTTAAATGTGATTCGTTATTCGTAGTTCATCATTGACTTTTCCTTCCTCCATTTTCCATGTCAATAAGCAAGCTGGGTTGAACATTTTCCACATGACTCTGCATTCTTCATTTGTTCCTTTTATAGTCGCTTATTCATCAAGTCTCAAGTCTCAAGTCTCAAGTCTCAAGTTTCAAGTATATTTAATGCAATTACATTTTAACACAAATACATAAAATTTACACAATTATAATTTTTACTACATTTTAACAAAATGAACCATGTGTAATGTGTACTGTGTAGTCACTAGTCAAGTCAGTACTTAGTCAGTTCAGCTGTGTAGTTTGTAGTTTTTAGTTTCTAGATATTAGATATTTTCTGGAAAACTTTTGAGAGCGAGGGAATGAAAACTCGTCCATTATATTGTGTCTCGGTTCTTGGCTCTTGGTTCTTGGTGTAGGGATCGACATAACCGATTCTGACGTTGATAAATCTCCTCCATGTGCTTTACATATCAGCTCTTTCGCTGTAAATTTTACATTGTACATTGTTCATGAAACATCTAGAAAGCACAGACTAAGTTCAGTGTGCAGTTTATAAATTTCAGATTCCAGATCCCCGTTGGAGCATAATATAATATAATATGTTCAACATGTTTATGGTTCATGAGCTGTAAGTTGTAAGCTGTAGTATGTATTATGTGCAATAAAATGAACTTTATATTTCGCTCATTTCATCAAAGAGGAACAGGAAAAGTTAATGTAACATTTTAGGTTTAGTGTATTTGAGCAAAGTTGAGTTAAGTCGAGTTGATGGACGTGGAGTTTAGAGTCTAGAGTCTAGAGTCTAGAGTCTGGAGTGTGGAGCAGAATGGAAAATGTAGAATGTAGAATGAGAATATTGAGTAAAAGTGTTAATGAAACAGAACCAGAACCAGAACCAGAACCAGCGACCAACTTTCTCTATTAGTTTTTTCTGATGCTATTTTTCCTCCTTCTTTCTCTTCCTTCCTTTCCCTTTTTTCCCTGAGCTGAGCTGAATTGAACTGAATTGAATTGGAGTAATTTGAAGTAGCTCAAGAATTAATCAAGAATCGAGACTGAAGAATCAAAAAGTTACAAACCTCGACTCTTGCCCCTGTTCAAATATTTGTTTGTGAATTGTGAATCGTCAAGTATGAACGGAGCATATAAAATTGTGTATGCGAATGGGAATGTGAATGTGAGTTTGTTTAATTAAATTTCAGCTTTGTCCTCCCTCGTTGATTGTTTAACGGGGTTTGAGAGGATCTTAAGAACGCCCATTCCCCTCGCCTACAGTGTTCACCTTCATCATTGTAAGTATTTCATTTCCTTTTCCGTTTTTCATATTTCATGTGCCTTGTGGATTGTGGATTGTGTACCCACTTGGTTTGGATGCACAGCTTCATTTTCCATGATTATTTCATAATTAAAATGAATTTCCCGGAAGGGTCACAAAGTATTTTACACTATACACTCTACACTCTACAGTCAACGTCGTACTGTTTTGTTTATGGTACTAAAAGCCGTTGCCAGTTTGAATATTTATTTCTTGGTCAATTAAAACTGCCCACTGGCTCCGCCACATCTGTTTCATATTATGAAATAGTAAAGAGTTGAACAGTGTATAGTGTATAGTGTATAGTGTATAAAGTATCAAGTTGTGATGTCAGGGATGTTCATTTATGAAAGTTGAATGTAAAATGTAAAACGCAATGTCTGCATTATGCACATTGGTGATTTATGTTTCATGTACTTACACTTGTGTTTTTGTTTTGTTTTGTGTTTCTTTCTCCCGTTTTTAGCCATGTGGCTCTACATACTCGCTCTGCCCTATCAACTCGTAGGGACGTTGAACTGGTTCGCAATACCCGCAGTTGCTTTGGCCTCTTTTGCACTTCTCGGCATCCTCGGAATTGGTCAGTCCCAGTGCCAGTGTCAATTCATCATGATTCGAATGTTTTTAATTTTTAATCCATAAAATATTGAAACAGAATGGGAAATGGGAATATTATTGGTTTTTTGTTTTTGGTTTTTTCAGGTTGGGAAATTGAAAATCCATTTGGTTACGATGACAACGATCTGCCTCTTGACGATTTTTGTCAAGTGGTTCGTCGGGAGATTCAGGTATGCACATGAAAACTGACAATTCCATACATATGAATAGGCTCATGCATTGACACTACTGTTTGGCAAGTGCTTTGTAAGTGTTTATTTTCCTCGCAGATGATCATGGGTCGTTCACTACCCGGACCGCAGACCTGGATCATGTCAAAGGACAATCATCCCTTTGCTCCCAACTGCATGTTGAGTGCGGATGAACTCTCAAAAATGCCTGTAGAGGACGTGAAGCGGATTTTGGCCCGGAATTCAGCACAAATCCAAGCACAAAATCAAAGTCCCTTCTTCCTCCACAAGAATCATAAGGAGGATGCAGCAGCTCTGAGGATAGTCACTTCATCCAAAAATGACCCAAAGGAACGCACATCCATGCTCAATAAAGATGGACCTAGTGCTTAAACTAATCTAAAAATCAAATAATTATCTGTGAATTTACTAAATAAAAAATAAGTGCTAAAGATATTGTGGAACATGGAATATGAAATTTGTGAACATTTAAATCACCATTTCACCTTAAACCTCACGTGGAAACGAGACAATTTCAGGATTGAGTCCCAAATATTAAACATTATAAAACAATCTACTTAAAACTGCAGTGCCGATGCAAAAAAAATACATGTACTTTTTACATGACAAAATGCTGGGACGCGGTGCGTTAATATCCGGATCTAGATCTAGAATCTAGATTCAGATTCAGGTGCTAAATAAAAGTGAATATAAAATGATAATAAGTTGACCAATCTATCTATCGAAAATCGATAATCGATATCGATACTTTAATAAAATATTAATATTAAATCCCGCGTTCTGTGAACAGCAGATCAAAATATTTAATTAAATACCTACATAAAAATCAATAAAAATCATTAAAAAAATAATATAAATAAATAAAAAGACCAATCTCCAATCTCCAATCACCATTCACATAATTTGAATGTTGAGCCGTTCAAACTTGAAAACTAAAATTTAATCAATAATTTTTTATCTGTCATTTGTCATCCATTTAATAATATGGAAAATATTAGAAAATTCCCCCTCTTTTTTCTACTTGTGTGTTTCAATTTCAAAATCCAAGTGTACATATAGTGTGTGATTTTAGATTGTAGAATTTGATGTGAATGGATAATAATGGATATAAACTGCAAACTTTGGTTGGGTCAAGCGCAAAAGCAGACGCAAGTAAAAACGTCAAAGCACAAAACGCAAAAAGATAAAGACATTGTTAAAGAGAAGAATTCACGTGGAAATGAATTAAATATGATGGAAAATTGTTACCTGGATTCTAGATTTTGGATTCTAGATTCTAGATTCTTTAGAATTCTAAATAAACTCTAATACTTCCAGTTATTATCTAGTTTGAAAATCCAAAATACATAATATTTAGTGATGTTGATCATTCCATTGTCCAGTTTTTCTACTCCATAATTTATACTCGGTACACGTTACATTATACACACTCGTCACTCGTCCTTTTGTCTCAATTCCATTTGCTGAAGCGAAAAGAGGATGGAACAAATTGTGTTTGAGCATCAAGAACAAAAACAGGTTGAGCCAACAGACTCGACGGATCTTTAACTGTAATAAATAAGAGTAAAAATGTTGATGAATTTTATATCAATAAGTATGAACATTTGAATGTTGCATCCACTACAAAATACAGAATACAGAAAACAGAAGCAAGAAGCAAGAAGAAGCGAAAAAAAGATGCAAGACATTTGAGCCTGTACACTTGACATTGTACATTGTACATGTAAATAAATCAGATTAGAAAAAGCAGGCAAAAGTGCATAAAAAGTAAAAAGTATCTACAAGTTTTAGACATACAAAAGAAGGAAAATTAAAAGAAGAATAAGAAGAAGATGATGAAAAAGAGCAGGAACTTCAAGGACGTCCATCAAATGTACCCCATAAATTGATAATATAAATGCGTATTGTGTATTATGTATCTATTACTGTATAAATGTGGGCATGTCTGAAGTGTGAAGTGTGAATAATAAAGTTGAACTTGTGTAAGTATTCTGTAAGTATTCCTTACAATCACAAAAAATGCGTACTCTCAGACTTAAGGTTGATGGAGATTGAGAGAGTTGAGAGTTGAGAGCAATTGATAATAAATCGTGATAAATGAATGAGAAATAAATATTATATTGAATTATTCAATCTTCACCGATTCAATCAGTTCAATCAGCTCTGTAAAAATAAGAGAACAAACAATGTCATTTTAAAATTCAAGTTTCATTCTTGTTCTTAGTTTACACACATTTATTATTACAGAACAGTAAAATTATCACATAATAAAACGGCAGATATTTTTCCAAATTATACAGTAAATCTCTTCATTTTTCATATCCAAAACCTTTTTGTATATAATATGTATTTGATTTAGCTTGCATCCACTTTTTCACTGGCAACTGTTAAAATTAATAATAAATATTCTAAACTTATTATTTATTATGGGACTTTACAAGTCCTTATCAATTTCATAGCAAACCTCATAAAATTTTCATCTGGAGAGATCAACCTCTCGAATATTTAAACCACAAACCACAACGATATTCTATTTTTTTGTACCATTTTTATTTCCATCTGCTGGACGGGAAACAAAAGGAGAAACATTCCTGGAAATGTTTCCGGAAACTTTTATATTTGCTGCAGACTACCAGTTCCAAAACCAGTACCAATTTCCAATTCCAGTTCCAATTCTATGCAATAAATTGCATCACACAGGTGCGTTCGTGTATCAAATTCCTAGAAATTTCCTTCCACTTTCCACATTCACATTCACATTCACTTTTTAATGGATTGAGAACAGTCATCTGGATTTGAACTGGATTTTTCACACAAGTTTTAACACTGTAAATTTTTAAAATGTATCAATGGCCAAAATGTCTTATGGAATGTTTTCCGTTTCGAGTTTCGAGGTTTCGACTTTTGAGTTTCAAGTTTCGAATGATTGTGCTTAAAAGGCCAAACTGACGCTGAAGTAGAGCTGGCGATTCCATGGAAGAGACTTGATGCATGTAGCATGTATCATGCACTGCACACTCAGCTTAACTCAGCTCAACTTGTACAATGTACAATGTACAATACACGCGCAAGATTGCAAGACAATGGAACAATTGAAATTTTTATAGTCCTTTTGGGGAATCATGCGAAATAGTTAATGACATCATGTGTGACATTGTTTTGTATTTGAATGGATTGGATTGAATTGGATTGGATTGACCATTCCGAGATGAATGATTATCGAGACTTGTAAATAATAACAAGGCGTTTGTCACAAATCGCAATTCATAAATATTGGCGGAAATGCTATACAACACTTTGTACTCATTGTACTGCATAAACAAACTTTATTGTACATAGATAAAGAGTAGAAACATCTTCCGGAATTCCGGATACCGGAAACCGGAAACCGGAATCCTCCGAGCGGAAGAATGATTTTAAGACATAAAATCCTCTTACCCTCTTCAACATTTCAGTGTTTTCAAACAGTATTAAGTATTTTAGTCTTCAGTTCTGTTGGTGTTTTCAGTCTGACAGGGCATCACAGTGAAAATGCAATCATTCAAGGTTGTTACTCTCAACCTTCGATTCTCGATTCTTGATTCACAGTACATGAAAATTTGATAATATTGATGTTTTTATTAAACGTATATTTTTCTATTACATTAAACTTTAAGACTCTAGTGAGAGTGAGAGCGCGGAGATTGGAGATGAGCACGTACATGTGAGTCATCATGATTTACATGCCGCCGAACTCAAGGCAATTCCGGGTAATACCAATTATTTTTTACTTTAATAAAAATTGAATGTGGATTATTTGTTCCTAATTTAAATTCCAGTACACAGTACAAAGTATTTTATAATACTTTGTGTATAAATTGTCAATGAATAATGCTCAGAGTTTAGAGGGAACGACGGAGATCGTGCGGTAATTCATGGGAAAATAAGATACATCCCTCCAGTTGTCCAGCATTTTCAACCCGTGACGCACCGTTATTTGCCAGCACCATCAAAACGTAAATTACAAGAGCCACCAACGATTTTTTTTCTAAAATCAAATGGGAAATATTTAGCAAATTTTTAATTTTTAACCCATTTTTGAAAATTATTACCATAGCAACAAGTAAGCCACGAACAGGGTCAGACCTTGACTATTCTGATGAACTTGAATTAAAAAACAAAGTGACCCCTGTGAGAGTAAAAAGAGAGAGTCCTCCGGAGGAGGAGCTAACGACAAAGGTGCCAAAACCTACTAAGCCAAAGACAACACCCAAACCCAAAGCAAAGGGTGGGAAAACAGTACCAAAACCACCAAAAGGTGGTAAAACTGTTGGCAAACCAAAGCATGGTAAAACTGTCCATGGCAAACCAAAAGCCGGCAAAAGTGTGGAAAAAGGAAAGCCAAAACATGGCAAAACGGTCCATGGGAAGCCAAAAGGCGGCAAAACGGTCCATGGGAAACCGAAAGGCGGTAAAACTGTGGGGAAACCGAAACATGGTAAAACTGTCCATGGCAAACCGAAAGGCGGGAAAACTGTTGGAAAACCAAAAGGTGGGAAAACAGTACACGCTAAATCACCGCCAAAAGGAGAAAAATCCGCAGGACAATTAACCAGAAGTTTGTCTTTTTCCTCATCAGCTGAGCAGTTACCACAAGTTAGCCAAAGTGCATCAGGCGACGGAGAGTCTACAACACCATCGGTACCAGGAGAACTCACCACTTCACCAGGAGAACTAACAACTTCACCTGCACCTGAAACCTCCTCCTCCTCCTCAGTAACAACCAAACATCCAAAGAAGAAGAAGAAGAATCCCAAAGGGAAAGATAAAGGGAAGGGGAAAGGGAAGCCAAAAGGTGGAAAGTCAACAGGAAAGAAAAAAGGTAAAGGGTTTGGTTTCGACCCTCTTGGTTTGGCAGCAAGTTTTCTTGGGGGAGGTGGGGGAGGTGGGGGACAGCAGCAGCAACAACAACAACAACAACAGCCACAATACCAAGGAGGTCCTCCACAAGGCTACGGCCCAGGAGGTCCGGGCGGTCCCTACCAAGGGCCCCCACCACAATGTTACTGTAATGGACAACTGATGTCAAGTGCTTCCGGTTCATCACAATACGCTCAAGGAGGCTCACAAAGTTCGTCACAAGGAGGGTCACAAATGTATGGTCAATACGGACCTGGACCCAGGCCAGGTGGACCAGGTTATGGACCAGGACCTGGGTATGGCCCGGGGCCTGGCTATGGCCCAAGACCTGGCTATGGACCTGGACCTGGATATGGACCTCGACCGCCCCTTGTTGTGCCCGCTGGAGCTCAAGTAAGCATCTCATGATAAACATTGATTTTTTACTGGTGATTTTGTCTTATTTCAGGTACCAAATTGGTACCATCAATTTTATTACCACATTTATGTTTTCGTACCTTTTCTCTTTAGGTTGTAACGCAAACCAAGTGGGTCCCTATGCCGGGTGGTATGAAAGGACCGGTACGAACTATGCAATAGGAAATTTATCCATCAATGTCCAATAACTGCAAGTTGCTTTTTGTTTCTCCCTTCAAAAAAATGTATGAAAATAGGGTCCAGGTGGTGCTTATGCAGCGGGATCTGGTTATGCAAATCAAGCTGGATCCTCCTACAGTAACGGACAAGGAAATGCAGCTCAATCCAGTTCTGCAAGTTCTGATTGCTACTGTCTGGGACAGAATGGACAAAGGTTCCCCTATAATGGCCCGCCCCCTGGTGCAAGTGGAGGCTCTAGTTCTAGTGCAAGTGGTTCCGAATCCGAGAGCAACAGTGGTAAAAAGACAAGCACTACAGAGGAGGAAGAGAATGAGAATAATTCAGAAAGTGGTAAGAAGACAAATTTAGGATCTGAAGACTCCAAATTCGAAAAGGCTAATGAAAATTTTGGAAAGGCAAGTGAATCATCTTCATCTTCCTCAAGCAAATCCGAGAGTGAATCATCTTCCAACAAGAAGACAGTAACGGAAGAGTCGGAGGACGATGGATCCTCATCGGGAGCTAGTGGATCGTCATCGTCCTCTGCTAGTGGGTCATCGTCGTCATCCTCCTCAGGTAAAAAGACATCATCATCAACAACTTCTGACGATGCAAAGGTTAAGAATAAGAAGACTATTCTGGTTATTAAAAAAAAGAGTGGTGGAAACGGGAAAATGATGGATGAGACCAACCAGGATGAAACTGTATCAGACGGAGAAGGTGGACAGATGAAAGTTGTTAGGAAGACGTATTCGAATGGAAACGCCGGTTCATCTTCCTCTTCGTCCGCATCTTCTGCATATTCTGCTTCATCCGCCTCATCCGCCTCCTCTAAAAAATCCTCATCATCTTCTTCCATGAAAGGAAAGTCAAGGTCTTTAGGACAGGATGATGCATTCCCATCAGTGGCACAACTCAATGATCTGGCGGGTCAAACAGTTCAAGTTCTAGACCCAATCCCAGACCCAGACCAAGAACAGTCCTTTAATTCACCAGTAATTTTCTTGCCTGATTACAAAACATTGTAAAATCTTTTTTTTATTGTTCTGATTCATCACACCAGTAAGCCTTGAGAGGGTCAATCTTTTGTTTTTTATTATGACAGGTTACAACTGAAATTCCGATTCCAACACAAGCTCAACCAGAACAGGTTACAGAAAGTTTACATAAAAGCATTTTTGAAAACACACAACAGGTCCCAGCCCAAGACCAAGTTCACGTCGTGACGTCAAAGGTCGATGATGATTCTGCTCTCTTCGGATTAGCCAACGAAGGTTCTCTTGTATCAAAACCATCGGTTGAAACGCCTACAGTTTCAGAACCGATATCTGTTTCTCAAGCTCAAACGACGGAAGCAGAAACCCCTGAAACAAAGGTAGTGACTAATGAAAATCCCACTGTAGGGGAAAGTCCCGTTATCAGAAACAAGAATCCGATATTTGAAGCGCTGTCTACTGACAAGGTGAAAACTGCTGCGCCACCTGTCGAAAAATCGATTGCCGAAGCGTCATCTAGTAAACAGCTGCAAAATGAAGCGCCTTTTGTCGAAAAATCGATTGCCGAAGCGCCATCTAGTAAAAAGCTGGAAGATGAAGCGCCTCCTCTAGGAAAATCGAGAACAGAAGTGCCATATAGTAAACAGCGGGAAAATGAAGCGCCTCCTCTAGAAAAATCGATTGCCGAAGCGCCATCTGTTAAGCAACTAGAAAATGAAGCGCCTCCTCTAGAAAAGTCGATTGCCGAAGCGCCATCTAGTCAACAGCTGGAAGATGAAGCGCCCTTTGTCGAAAAATCGAGAACAGAAGCGCCATCTAGTAAACAGCTGGAAAATGAAGCGCCTCCTGTAGAAAAATCGATTGCCGAAGTGCCATCTGTTAAGCAACTGGAAAATGAAGCGCCTCCTGTAGAAAAATCGATTGCCGAAGTGCCATCTAGTAAACAACTGGAAACTGAAGCGCCTCCTACGGAAAACCCGATTGCTGAAGCTCCATCTGTTAAACAACTAGAAGCTGAAACACCGCCAACTAAAAGGCCGAAAATTGAAGCACCACCTACTGAAGAACTGGAATCTGAAACACCACCAACTAAAAGGCCGAAAATTGAAGCGCCACCTACTGAAGAACTGGAATCTGGAGCACCGCCTAGTAAAAAGCCGAAAATTGAAGCGCCACCTACTGAAGAACTAGAAACTGAAACATCGCCTATTAAAATGCCAAAACCTGAAGCGCTGCCTGTTGAAGAACTGGAAACGGAAGCGCCACCTACTAAAAGACCAAAACCTGAAGCGCCGCCTGTTGAAGAACTGGAAACGGAAGCGCCACCTACTGCAAAACCGAAAACAGAGGCGCCACCTACTGAAGAACAGGAAACTGAAGCGCCGCCTACTAAAAAACCGGTGACCAAACTGCGGTCTCCCAAAAAGCTTAAATCTAAACGTCGAAAATTTGAACCAGAACATGAACCGGAACTGGAAACTGAGCCACCAACTACTGAAAAACCAGTGACCAAAAAGCTTAATTCTAAACGTCGAAATTGGGAGCCAGAAGAGGAACCAGAAGACAAAAGATACGCTATCCAGTCTGCAGCGGACAATGCAGCGGACTCAGTAGCTGAATTACTAGGTGCTGATTTTTTTGGATCTCGTTCTCTGTCAAATTCAGCTCCAGCTAAGCAGTCACCGTCAAGTTCTGCAAGAGACGAGGATTCATCACCTTCATCTTTATCATCAAATTCAGAAGTAGACTCTTCATCTAGATCAGCGATAAACGACGCTCCTGCAAAGTCCAGCTTAACAGAATTACCTTATCCGTATTCAAGATCTGCACAAAACCAGGACAAAAATCAAAATCAAGATCAAGAACCATATCCAAATCGAGATCAAGATCAACAGTCAGAAAATCGCTCTTTGCCCCATTCTGAAGAGAAATCTGTCCCAATTGAAACCAGCTCGAATTCTGAAAACCCAAATCCTCCTACTTCTTCAGATTCCAGAGCTGGAAATCCAGCGGTGGGAGGTTCCTCTGGACGTTCTGTTGGAAGGGAATCCATCTACGAAGAATCTCCTTTCTCAGTATCAGATTCCAGAGCTACAGCTGGAAATGCAGCGGTGGGTGGTTCCTCTGGGCGTTCTGTTGGAAGGGAATCTATCTATGAAGAATCTCCTTTCTCAGCATCAGCCTCAGAAAGTCTTCCTATACCGTCGACTGGAAGTGATTTTAATTCTGGAAGTTCTCGGTCACTCTCAGGTGGCCGTTCCAGTTCCAGCTCCAATGCCAGTGATCGAGATGTGCCCGATGATCAAGAAACTAAAGAGAAAAATCCTTCCCTCAGAGGGCAATTGTCTGGACATGCTATGTATGACGACTACAATTCTGGTGGATCTGGACCCACCAATCCCAGGACTAAAAAAGTTTCAGTTGAATCTCGCTCAACTGCATCAGCTTCCCTAAATTCTAGTCCGAGCAGAGACGTAGCAGAAATGTATTCACAGAGTGAATCTAATCCATAAATTTCAAACCCAAGGAAATTTCCTCAACAGGTACATACAAAATACAAATACCACATACCTTGTACTTTGTGTTTTATGATTTTTATGATAAATGAAACGAAGAATGAAAATGCTCAAAACAAAGCTGCGTTGCTTCACCTCCTAAATGTTTTCTCTTTGATTTTCAATTTTCAATACATCACATCACTGTTTTTCTACCACTTTCAATCAAGAATTTTTAGAGTACCACAAAGAGCCAGAGCACAGGATGGAAAGTTTCCAGCAATATTTCCAGAAACATTTCCGAACTGTTTTTCATCGAATATGGAAGGGTGAAATTGAAATAGATATAGAAATTTTGTAGTTTGTACACAATAATACTTTACTATTTTTAGTATATTTTTTTACAATAAAATGTATATTATGTGTGATGTCCACTGTTTTCTGTTTTATTATAGTTATTGTCGTTTAGTGCGAGTGTTTTGTTTGAAAGTGAATGCAAAAGAAAAATATATTGATAGATGATACACTTTTTAGCTAATATTTAATGTTCTATTTATTTATTGTTTGTTTTAATGTATTTTTTATGTAAAATTTTAAATCATTCAAGTGTACCAGTTTAGCAGTACAAAAACCACAAAAAAATTCAATACGATGATATATGATATGTAATGCTATTTGCTGTGTGCTAGAATAAATGTTACGTGGACGGTGCAGTAAAAAATACAATGTAGAATGTACAAGAGTCGTAAAATAAATACGTAAATGTTTGTAATGTTTTTTATACATTTTTAATGTTTTGAGAACTATTTTATATTATTATAAATTTTGAATCGTGGACAAACCACGACGAACTGGGCAGTCATTTTTCATGCATGGGCTTTTATTTTCAGTTTTTAACCTCGAAATTCTTGGAAAATCCGGGTGAATTCAAAAGCTTCTTGAGTTGTTGATGAGCAGTAGGGAGAAACTCCTTGACCCGGGCATGGGTTGTCACGACCTGAGGACCAAAATGCCAGGAGTCCAATATGATTCTCATTTGCCCATTGAACAACTCGTCGGGCATCTGATGTCTCAAGAACACGACCTTTATTTGGAGAAAAAAACAAACAAAGGATTTCGTTTAGAAAAACTGGTATTTTACTTTTTGTGTCACGTATGTTTTTTATCCTTTTTTGGCGTATGAGTCATAATTTACCATTGTAATTACGGCCAATCATGGGTGTTACTCCAAGCATTTTTTTCAATTCAGCGTCAGATTTTCCTGGAAAAATTTCCTTCATTTGTCTCAAAACAGAGACTGCTGCGCCTATCACAGTTTCGCCCCAGGTGCCTGTGTTTGAAAGTAATGATAATATGTCATAAATAATTATTTATTTTTGATTAATTGACCTTGATACCTTTGATGTAACTTTGAAACTTCGAAAGTCACTGATTAACAATAATATTTTCATCCCTAAAATTCACAATCCACTTACTGCTTGTTCCTCCAAATTCCATGGTCATGGCATTAACAATATCAACTCTAACCCCATTGGCAACCGCAGACTTGAGAACATCAACGCCCTGTTAAAAACATGGGAAAAGTTATGTAATTACATTTCATTAACTCATTTCAGAAGTTCGTAATTAAAGTAATATTTTAGTCAAAAGAAAGGTCGGAATCATGAATCAGCAAAAGTAGCATTAAAAGATCATAATTTTATCTTGGCCCATGTCAATTGTCCATAGTTTATACACGTTATACGTACCAAAGCTGGAGTAAGGCCATAATCTTCTCCTTGAATCATGAGGGTGTATGAAACTGTGGTATCGGGACGTTCACGTTGAACTTTGGCAAGAGCTTGATTGACCACATCATTGTTGATTGGAGCTTCCACATCAACGTCCAAGTGAGTGGTTCCAACAATGTCCAATACTTTTTTGTAAGCATTTGCAAGATCATCAACAGTACCGCACAAATGTTCGAGGTATGGACCTGAAAATTGGAAGGAGAAGACAAATCAAAATCCAGCGTCTCGGTAGTTGTAATATTTAATGCAGAATGTAGAATGTAGAATGTCGAATGTACACATAATATTATTATGTAAATATTAAAGTTTGTTAAAGCTGTACCAAGAGCTCCTCCAGTAGCAACAATAATTTGACCACCTTGAGCCTGGAGTGCTTTGACTGGAGCGAGAAGTTCAGGATCGTCAAGTAAAACTTGACCTCCCCACCTGAAATTTTTTCATTGTACAATAAAATATTAAGAGTTGCAGATGATAAACACTGCCAACCGCCAAGCTATTGGGAGCATTTTCAGTAAACAGTCATCTTTTCTTTTGAATTTTGATTTTTGACTCACATTGGTTCACAACCCAAATATCCTCCAAGTGCAAATGCCAAGGTGAAAGTCTTTTGATTGGATTGTTGAGCAATGTACGTTAGATTTGGTCCATCTTTTAAGGTCAGGTCAAAATATGGAGCAAAAAGTGGGCCTGTGTAATGTGTAGAATGTAAATTTTGAAAAAATTAAATTAAACTTGTTAGTAAAATTAACTCCGTTTCTATTTTTTATTTTGCACAGTATCAATTTTAGACTACAAATTTTGGACATATTTTTCCTAGGTATTATTTGTATTTACTTGCTCCAGATGCGAGGGCGACATAAAATCCCAAAACCAAAAGATGAATTACGGATTTACTAAAAGCCATTTTCACTACAGAACTAATGAACAAACTAAAAGAAAAAAAAGAAGATTTCACTTTGATTCCAACGGATGAAATGAGCATGAAAACCAGTGATGTTGTTGAATATATAATATTTTATTTTATACGTATTCCGTATTTCATTTTGTCTGTGGGGCACTTAAAACTTAAAACTGTGTTTTTTGCACTGCATTACATATTACATATTACATACTCCATGCTACTTACATCAATTCAATTACCATACAATATAAAATGTAAAATATGCAGTTTAGAGGCCCGTGTTGTAATTTTATACGGCTGATACATTGTGTCGATTGTCGATACATGGAAAAGTTAAAAAGCACCAGGATTCTCCTGTAAATTCTCATCTGTAATCTGTAATCATTCTATCCTATACGATTGATGGTTATAGGACAAATGTATGTATGATTAGTGATTACGCTATCCTTATCAAATCTTCACTCGTATATCATTAAACTAAATACTAAATACATGCCAAATTGAAAATACTTGTCAAATACGATTACGAATATTCAATTTTATCACAGAGTTGTAAAAATTGTGGTGTCGTCTCATCTATCATCAATTATAAATGTTCTCGTGGTGACAAATGAATAGACCAATGACAGATGCATAATAAATAATAAATATATGAGCAAATCCTGTACATGAATTCAATCAATTTAGTCAAATCAACTGGCTTGACAATAATTGACTATTGACACAAAAAACACTTGAAACATCAAACAACAATTTTGAACCTAAAAAGCAGTTAGAAATCTACTCGTTGCTCATCTTTGCTTTGCTTTGCTTTACAGCATTTAAATTTGGAAATGCATACATCTATTTTTTCTCAGTGTTGATTACTGATTACTGCTGCAATTTTCACATCAAAATTCAAAATTTTTTTGGAAATCGGTACGAAATTCTGGTAAAAGTTTCATAATATTGATAATATCAAATTGATATTGATATTATTATACTTGTGATTTGTGTCACGGATGCATTTTGCATTTTGTACTTTTTCACTTACTCATTTATTATTCATTATTTGAATTTAAATACAATCGCGAGGAAAGTGTAAGCATATTTCATGTTTTTATGCAACGAAATTACGTATATATTATGTATATGTTTCAAAACCTCTGGTACAACAAACAACAAACTGCACATATATGTTTTAGGATTACGTTATTAGTTATTACCTGATCTTTTTTACCATCATAACTGCACCTTGCATGGCCTTGCATTCGATTGCATTCCTTTTTTATGCAAAAGAATGTTCCATCCAAAAAATGTAGTTGGTTTTCATGCTCATTCATTAAAACCATTTCCACAATCTTGATTCCTCGTGCACTGAGATCGGAAGAGACAAGAGATGATGAATGAGGAATGAGGAAAAAAGTGGCGTCAAAAGTTGAAGGAGTGAAAAGCCCAGAGAGAAATTCTTCCAGTTTTTTCTTGTTTTCCAGTAGGCACATTTTCCACGCTACACACATGATTTCTGATACATTCTCTACGTATCTACTTCAACCAAGAAACAAAAAACAAGGCAGTGGCAAATATCGGGTTTTTAATTGTAATGTGATTATTTTGTACGTATATCAATTTAATCTTTTACATTGCATTGATGTATCCGTCGATTTCATTTGAATGTGCGAAGTTTCTCCGTTCTGCATACATATTTTGTATTTAGTATTGCGATGCATCTGTTTTCCACCCAAATTACTTGAAATAATGAAAATACATAGGTACACGGACCAAAAATTCACATGAATTTTTCCCTGTTGATTCTTGATTCTTGATTCCAAACGAAATAAAATACACAGGTTTTCAAAGCAAAGATTTGCACAGGTTTTGTGCGTTTGTGGAATGAATTTTACCTCGCGTTCATTTCCAATTACTGCTCAAAACTCAAAACTCAAAGTTGTACTGGACGGCGGATGGTGAATGGCCCAGGAATATATAAAATAATACATAATATGTAAGTATGGTCAATAGTGCAAAGAGTAAAGAGGGGGAAAACGGACTTACACGCAAAATAAAGCTTTGTTTTGAGTTTTGAGTCCAGCGTCCAGCGTGATCAGCCTTGAGCCTTGAGGTTGAAATTTTGTGTTTCCTTAATGAGCCGGTGAGCCGCTGGCTGGGCGGAAACTGTAAATAGTGAAAGAAACGGGAGACATGAAACGTGGTCATTGGTCATTTTAGATGTATTGTATATTATTATATATTTTATATTATTATATAGTCATAAATAACCATGCGATGCCATGTCATGGTAAAAATGCATTTAATACCCAAAATCCAAAATGTGTTGCTACATCCATGTTATGTGTTGCGTTATATTTTATGCATGGATATGTATAATGTATAGAATGTACAAAATATGAAATGTGTGGTTGTGTTAGTAAGTATTAGTATTTGGTAAATAATAACATTATATAAGCTTTAATTACCATTCAACATTCACGGCACGGTTTACTGTTTACGGTTTACATCATTTGCTATTTTTACCTATACTTATACCTATTTTACCAGATGAATATGGAGAAAAGCGTAGGTAATATTTTGTATTTACAAGTCATGTCTTACATAGTACATAGTACATAGACAATTTTTTATCCAGTTTAAACCAAAGGTACATGGTACATATAAGTACAAAACATCGTGTATAATGAAATGAAGCTGTAATACTGTTAAAAAACTAACCAGGACCAAAAAACTGAACATGTTTAAATTTTTATGCTGGAGTCTCGAGTCTTGACCTTACTCCAATTTGGCTATTGAACGCTATGTCACTCACCAAACGCAGAACACAGTACACAGAATATCGTGTGTACTGTTTTTTATACATATATAATTTTTGTATTATTGTATTATTTTATAGGCTTGTAATTAAGGATTTTCCATATTTCCATATTTTTCATCTAGTCAAATACATACATGCATAAAGACATCTGTGTATTGTGTATTGTGTAGTACATTTGATTTTAGGAAGGAAAAGAAAGAGCAGAAAGCACATTATTTTAGTAAACCTTGACATTATTATTATGGAGCTCGTTCGGAGTTGAGAATTCTGAATAAAATATTAAATTTTCATTTCATTTTTGTTGGGAATGGAATGTGGAATGTGGAATATTCCACATATTGAATGGAGAAATCCGAGATTGCGGATTGGGAAAAGAGTGGCTAATTGTAATCAAAACAAAATCACCAAAAGTACAAGTAGACACAGCAATTTGGTTGGATTTGAATTTCAAATATTCATAGACCATAGAAGCTTTGTTTCTGCATCCAACCTGCTGAATTGAAAACTGAAAATTGAAACTGGTGACTGGTGACTGATCCTTTCCCTCTAATCGTCTTTCATGTTGATTTCTTTCAGTGCTGTACATTTACATTGTACATTTTAACGTTTGAATTTTTCCCATTGCTCTTTGTACATTTTTCGTGACAGTGTGTTTTATGTGTATCTCCATCAAAGTTTTATCTAGTGTTATTTGTCATATCAAATACCAGTGCCGGTGTTGACATTTTACTAGCTTTAACTACAAACTGTACAAAATTTGCTTGTAGACAGTTTTTGTTCAGAGTTTACTAAAATATTTATCTAGTATCGAGATTCCTGAATCTAAATCAAGTAATCCAAGTCATCACCTTTGGATGCGTGTTAAGTACAAACTTCAAATTACAAACAAGTAACACTGTCTTTCACTCGTCAGTTTTAAACAAATCAAGATTATATTAAAAAATTACATGTATTTTGAGATTTTTATACAATGCTCCAGTACATTAAACTAAATTGAATTAAATTAAATGTGAAGGGTAAAATGAAAGTGAAATTTTGTTTTACTGAGTGCTGTGTATTGTGCATGTGAAAATCATGATCATGATTTTAAAATTTGTAAGTAAAAAAACAATAAAGTTTAGATAGTGCTTAATACAGTGTGCAGTGACTTGATCAAAGGAACATCAAAAATTGTCTCAACTACTTTCTCTGTGATAACTGATAAGGATACAAATATACAAAAGTACAAGTAAGTCTAGTTTTTGTAAAAGATTATGCATACAAAAAAATTCACAAAAAATACCAAAATCTATTGTCATCCAGCCATCTGTTGTTGCTCTATAGAAACTCTTAGTTTCTTAAAATTGCATTGAAAATTTTGGAAATTCACCGTCTAAATTCGATCGTAAAGGATTTTTCTTGAACCTCAAATTCTTCAAATATCAAACAAATTTTGTTGCAATTTTCATCAACATTTCAAATCTGAATTATGACTTATGACCTACAAAGACTACAGTCGACAGTACAAATGTAGATGAGGTGAATTTTGGCATAAAATTCTCAACTTCAATCTTCAATGTTTGCCTTCACAATGCTAGCTACATAAATTAATCTTAACACACAAGCACTTTGCCTAGGACAACCTTTTTTATCCAGAATTAAAAACAAAACTTTTAATTTATTCAGGCGCAAAAAAGTTTTAGTTATACGCTATATATTATTATGATTATGTGACCTCAAAAGTGGGAAACATTTTAGTGTATTTTACACTTTTATACCTGATTATAATTTAGAATTCAGGTAGTAATTCCGAGTTTGGAGTTTGGAGTTGGGAGCGTTGCGAATTTTCCATTGTGGCAAATGCATCATGCAAAAAATAGAAAGAAGGATGAATTATGGCAGTGAGGAGAATGAGAGATGACAAATGACCTTTTCATCCATCATTCATTCACATGTTGACATGCCCACAGCTGAGAACTGAGACCGCGACCGACACAAAACCTTTTCCTTTAGGTGCACTGTACATTTTACAAAGTATTAGAATTTAGAAAGCCCAAACGCTGAACGCGAGCATTTAAATGTTGGTTGTCGGTTAAAACTTTTCTGTTTTCTGCTAGTTTTGTCTTTGACATTTGCATATTTTCACATGAAATGCAGTTGCATTCTCATAATTATTGATTCCTGATTCTTGAGTCCTGATAGTCCGTGCAGTTTGGCGTTCAAATTCGGGTGTCACAATTCACAACGTAAGAAAAAGCTTTCATCTACTCACCTACAAATCGACTGCATCAGAAAACCACAAAAACATGTAGGTACCTGCCACATAATTTCCATGCGTTTGTGCAGTTTTCATTCATTTCCACTTTTCTCAAACACTGGAAATTGGAAATTGGAATATTAGAATTATAAACTATGCTCAATATGTGAGTTGTATAGTTGTAAAGTTGTAAGGTATAGAATCTGCATGTAACCTGAATAATATTTGATTTTGCCAAATGTATGTGACACGCGTTCATGTTCCACAAAGTTTGTCATTGTATAGAATCTAGAATCTGGATCCTGGATTCGGAATTGTGCGACTAACCTACATATTAAAAAGTTATTGATTATCGCCGAGAACCCGTTTCCCTCTTTTTCAATACCTGTACGCTGCGTTGTATGCTGGACGCTCAGCCCATTGAATTTACATTCAGTACAAAATACAAACAGAAATAAAAGACAAAAAGGTATGAAAGCTGGATAAATGTTTGCAAAATGCCTGGATAAATGTTTATTTACACAATACACGCAAATCTCATAGATTCTTGAATATTTTTTTCATACATGCGTAATGTGTACGGTACATTGTACATTATGTACATTGATATCCAATATACAATTACATTCTCCTTCCTGGTCAGATGGATGGATATTGGATATAAGTAGACTTTATTTTTATTACATATATTCCGTCTCTGTCTGTCCTTTCGGGTTTGGTATTTTGTAGTTTATACTTTGTCCTTCCCTGTTCGTGTTAAATGCTAATGCCCATGGTATTCACAATGTTAATTTAATAAAATATAAATTGTGCTCCTTGTTCGTTGTACTGATGTCTGGTTTCTGATGTGGACTGCTTGTTTTTGATGTTGTTTTTGGTGTTTGATGGTAATTTACAATTTGCCATGTGTAATTTGATAGGAGCATTTTCATGTTCCTTTAATATTTGGTTTAGTTTGTGATTTGTGATTCTCCGTGTCCCATTCTCGACTGCGGTTTCTCGACTTTTGAATTCAGTTTGGCGTTTGGCTTTTACATTTTGAGTTTTGGATTTTAGGTTTTGGATTTTGGGCATACGCGCAAATAAAATACAATACAATAAATTCTTGATTCTTGTGAAAAAGACAAAGAGAAGGGGAAAAGAGACAGAGACATATCGAATCTGCCCGTTTCCGATTTCCGATACGAAATGGTTCAACGGTTGATTGGAATTGGAAATTGGAAATAGTAAATATTTATATGCACATGTATCATGCATGAATAATTAATATAGGCACGCTACATGCATACAAAGTTGATATGCATTAGCTCCTGGATTCTTGATTGGAGTGGAATGTGGAATTTAGCGGTGACATTCATTATTCAGTGTGTTATTTATAGGTGTTAAAATGGGAGAAAAATGAGCAACGGCCTGTAGTCTAAAGTGAATAAAATGTAGATATACAAGCTTTAGAGTTTGGAGTTGGAAAAGCCCTCCAATTTCCTGGAATCGGGAACCTGGAATAAATATTACGATGTGTTGTGTATGATGTGTGACAGACTGATGTATTGATGTATTGATGTATATTGTATACGCAAAATGAATACATGTATAAAAATATCGGAAATAAATAAATCAGTAATTTTGGTCTTGGGTTTTTTCGGTTTGTGTCTTTTTAGCTGTTACACACACGAGTATTGTTTTCTAGTGTCTACAGTCTACATTCTACATTCTAGATTGTTCATATGGTATATGTATATTTTAGTCGATAGTTTTTTATATAGTCATATCGATAAAAATAACGACAAGGTGATGTCTGTTGTCTGTTGGTCTGTACCGACTGGAGTGTGTACAGTGTACAATGTATTGTATGTTGAGTATTGAGTATTGAGCATTGAGCATTGGAGATTCTCAGTCCGTAGTCCGTACGAAACATTTGCATGCATAATAAATGTATTATACATAATACATAATAGACAATGCACAACATACCACTCCACTCGTGTAATTTTTACCTTGACAAAAAGTATCTTTGAGCCGTGTCATTTACACATAATTGAAAATTAAACTGCATACGTATTACGTATATTGCTCCAAGTTTAGTGGGATGAGCCAACATTTTTTTCAAAACTTTGCTGGAAGATTTGACATTGAGTATTGCGAATTGTGTATTGTGCATTTGGTATTTGGTACTAGACCAAAGTGTCTCAAACTTTTTGACTTGACATCTCAGTGAATGACATAATCTTGAAAAATGTAATAGCGTACAAACTTCATTGTTATGTGACAGAGGAGTTGCTAATGAAATGCAAATATTTTGGCCCAAATAAAAATTGAACGTAGTATCTAGTATCTAGTATGCAGTATGTACAATGTACAATATATGTATTTGTATTGTGCATTTTGTTATGGTTATGATTATGGACGAGCAACGCTCACTCTATGTTACTCATACTCTAAATTCTAAATGAAAGAAGTAGAAATGGTGAAAAGGTGGATCTTTTTTCTTATTATACCGGTACCGACAGTCTGTAGCTATAGATACACGAATGTATGTACAAATATTTGTGTGCACACATAGAATTTAGAATGTAGAAGATGGAGTTCTTAATAATGTATCTATAATAGATAATAGATATAGAAGTGGGACACAATCATTTAGTTGAGAATTGAAAGTTTCATCCAACTTGCACGAGCTCTCAGCTCTCAATTTCATTTCATTTGCCATTTATATTCTAGATTCTAGGTTCTCTCTTTTCCCTTTTAACTTGTGCATTATGCACTATGTACACTGTACACTATGCATTCTCTCTTCACTGCTCAGGTGAATGCAACTCACATTCACACTCAGTCTGGGTTGAATAGACATTAGGCAGTAGACAGTAGACAGTGTGAACTTTGAGCAGTGGTAGACTCAAGACTCGAGATTAGAAACGAAAAGAGACTCGAAAGCTCCTCCACTTCCTGTGAATCCCAGTACTAAATCCTAACTGCACACGTAAATACACAATACCCACGTTCTTTTGGGTTTTTGGGCGTTTCATTTTGTGTCTTGTGTCTTGAGTCTTGTGTCTCACTTTTCTCCTCCAATTTCTGTTTTTACTTTCTGTTCTGTGTCTTGTGTCTTTTGACTTCTGACTTCTGCTCTGTCAACTGTTTTACTGCCAATTGAATTCCTTGAAAACAACGGAATTCTAGTTATTAGTTATAGCTCCAACTCCAAACTCTAAACTCCGTGCTCCAGGTTCGTTCACTTTATTTTCATCAAGATAATATTCAGCATTTTATGTCAAATTAAATCGTGTACTGTAAATTGTCTAAGTATTTTGCCAATCTTGTTTCACCCTGCTTCAAGTTAATGTAGAATATTTTGTATTGCAAAAGGAAACTAGGATTTTGTATTCAATAATAATAGACTAACTTTTTTAGTACTCTCAACTTTTTTTTACACTCACATGGAATATATGGTCATCGAGTATAGAGTATATAGTATAGAGTCTATAGGCACAGATTTCACCACCATTTTCTATTCTCCATCTCCATCCGCATCTTTGGACGTCATACATACATACAAGCATACGTAATACATACAAAATACAAAAGTCAAAAGTATTACGCCTAAAAGTTTTTTATGTGTGCACCAAAGCACCAGTCTCCAGTGTGCTAAACTGTGTGCAATATTTCTTAGATTAAAAACCATAAGACGTTTTATTTTTACAAGCTTTGAATTTGTTTGATAGAATTTTTCAAGTCCTATATTACTGTTTATTACTGTACCTAAATTTTTATCATATGTAGAATGTAGACCTAATACCTACAACGGGTGTTTCAACTGTGGACTCTGTAGACTGTGTATGATAAGAAACTGGATTTTATCTCTAAGAGAATCTATCTGGTTGCTAGTTGCTAGGCTTTACTCTTTACTCTTTACTGTTCCAGTAGTTCAAGCTTTATAAAAAGACAAATAGGGTAGGACATGCGAATTATTTGTACTTAAATAATACGTCCACGTTTGGTCTTTGGTTTGCAAAAAATAACGGGTTTGGTTTGTTTTGAGATTTGAGATTCGACATTTGACGCTGGAGCAAAATTGAAATGGATTCAATCAGTAGTCAGTAAATACAGGAACTCAAGTTTGGTTTAGTGCTGATTTTAATTTAGTGTGTTATGAGTTAGGAGTTAGGAGAAGTGAAAGGAAAGGATAAAATGCCGTTTTGACTTTTGGCCACATCAATTCAATTGCGTCTTAATTCTGTGTTCCATATTTCCTGTTTCATGCTTTGCTCCAAGCTTTGAAATTTGAAATGCACAATCTACAATTATTCGTACATTGTAAATTGTACATTGTACATACTTTTTCAATGTTCAAGCCAATACAAAAGGAAACTGGGTTCAATTATGTATGAAGAAAAATATAGATTAAAACATTAAAATGGGCAATAAAAAGACAGTGACTCGTTTTCATTTGCCATTCCTCTCTTTCCTTTTTCTTTAGTCCCCGTGCACTTCATCTTAAATGTTAATGGACTGTGAAAATAGGTATATCTAGAATCTAGAATCAGACTAGCGACTAGCACTAGGCACAAAGTCGTACGATAGTGTATTTCATTGTGATTTTGCTTTGATATCAGGAAATCAGACATCAGAAATCTGATGTATGTACAATGTACAATCTACATTGTACGTATTGAAATATGTATGTTGAATGCATATATGTCATCTCGTCTCACCTCAATGGTCAATACAAAGGAAAATGTCAAATTAAAGTCATTAATTTTGACTTTGCGGTTAGTTCCTCAGTTTGTCTTGAGTCAGACGGTTGTTGTTGGTTAAATCGTTTTTTGTTCTCCAGAGCCCAGATTCCAGAGTCCAGAGCAAAAAAATTTTTTGCATAATAATTGAAAATTGAAACATTTAAAGTCTTTTTGATTTTTGGGATAGAGTTGGAATTTTTGTGAGAAAATAATAACAATAATAATAATAATATTGTAAAAATTTTTTTAAGCCACATAGTTGAATTTTGAGCGTTGAGGAATTATTAATTGAGCCTTTTTTACTTTGTGACTGTTTATTATATTGCTTATTTTGATCTTTTATTAATTTTTTGTTTCTTTTTTCCATTTACTTAGTGGGCTGCATTTTATCCAGTTTGAAGGAGAAGGCTCAACTGGGAGCAGTGAAGATTGGACAAGTTGAGACTGATCTTCAGAATCTCCAAGGTTTTGCCACTGGTCTCAAAGTTGACACGACAAACGTGAACAAATTCCTTTATAATCGAAGGAGCAGTTTAAGAGTGTTGAATCGACGACAAAGTAATAATAAAGGGATGAGTATCAAATTGTACAGCGTTTCGGACAGTCCACCCACACTCGCTGTGAGGATGGCTCTCAAGTACTTGGATCTAGAACCAGAAATTATCAACATTGACTTTTTAAATGGAGAGCAACTCAATGCGGAATTCATTGAGGTTTGTCAAAAACAAAAAATAATAAAGTCAAAGTATTTTTATTTAAATTTTCAATACTTTAATTATTAAATTGAAATGAAATTTCATAACTATTATGAAATTATTATTTATTATGGAAAATAATTGAAAAATTCGTACTATTGAACAATAAACATTTTAACTTTGAATCTTTGGATTTTGAATCCATAGAAAAATCCGCAAGGTCAAGTGCCACTTTTGGACGATGATGGTTTTCTTCTGTCTGAGAGTGTGGCTATAATGCAGTATTTGGCTGATAAATACAAAAAAGATGATACATTCTACCCCGAAGATACTCAACAACGGGCACTTGTCAACCACAGGCTTGCGTTTCATCTCTCATCCTTCTACAGAGCTGTGGATGAGTACATGGTGCTACCGATGTGCTACGCTTATTCTAGAACAGAGATGAATCTCAAAAAAATGAATCATGCCATGAAAACATTTGAGGAATTACTCACGAGACAGGATAAACCATACGTGACTGGAGGTAAAAATTCTGTCAAATAAATAATCCATATTTTTTAATATAAAAATTGCAATTTAAAAAATGTACAATATTAAAATTGTATTATTTGCAGATAATCTGACGATTGCGGACTTGTCCTTTGTAATGGGTTGCGTGTGTCTTGAAGCCATGTCGTTTGACATGAGTGAATACCCCAAAATCTCTGCCTGGTACCAGAATTTCAAAGACAGTCATGAAGGTCTCTGGGAACTGGCAAATCAAGGCCTTGAAGAATTGACTGCATTTGAAGCTAATCCTCCTGATTTATCTCATGTTGAACATCCTATTCATCCAACTGCAAGAGACATTGTGTCCGAATCTGAACCACCTCCAGAAGAAACTCCAGAAGAGGAATAATCAATAATCAATGTCAAATCAATAACACAATTTCATCATCATCATTCATGAATGAACTATGAAGAATGAATGCAACGATAATAAAATACATAATTAATAATTAAATAGATGAACAGAATGAGTCCTTACCATTTAACACTGCTATGACATTGACATTGGCATTGCAAATTGAGAATTGAGAAGTCTTGAAATTCAAATTCACCTGGATCTCAAATCTACTACTTACTTTGAACAAAGGAAAGAAAGGAATAATATTAAAAAAAGGTGAGCCCATCATCCACAAAATGAAATAAAAATAAATTATGAAATATGGAATATTTTCTTTGTGTATCATGTATAAAAATAATAAATATCTATTATCTAGTGTATATTATATTAAAGTCAGAACTCTGTTAAATGTTAACTATTCAATGGCAGCCATCTTTTATCTTTTATCAATCAGAAAATGTATGTTTGTGTATGAGACTTGTTCTTCTACAGTCGGTCATTTTATGCTGTATTTTTCTCATTTCTAAGTGTAAAACTTCAAGTGTATGTAATATTGTAATATCTATCCTCGTAGAGAAAGAAAATTGGTGGATGTATAATGTATACCTTCAGTCTTCAGTGCTGTAGGAAATGAATTCAAATGTGTACAAGAATATCGGTGTTTATTATTCAAGTTTTAGTTACTGGTTAAATATAAAATATGGTTAAAAATTCTGTCATGTCTCCTTTATTTTTCATTTGATACTGGAGTATGAATTGTATTATGTTTTTTTCATTTGAACAAACCAGGAAAATATATTATGTACTAAACGACTAAATAAATGTGCTGTGCTGAACCCTTGAAACCTTAAAATGTTTCATTTTCCATAATATTCATGCATAAAGTCAAAATATTATATCGTTTCCTTGTTTTAAATTTCAAACCCTCGAGTTGTTTTTTCTCGTATTGTACAAAGTAAAAAATAAAAGTTACATAGAAAAATAAGTAGCATTGTGTTGATTTGAGATTTGAGATAAAGGATTCGTTTCATTCTATTGCAATCAAAAATAATTGCACATATTATATCGATATCGATACTTTGTATTTTGCTACAGCTAGTTTTGAATTTGTACTACATCATAGTTTATCGATTGTAGATTAAATCACTACAGGAATTTTTATTTTTATACATCAATCTATGCTGTACTCTGTACTTTTGAATGTTTTCAGAATTCAAAAGTAATTCAAAACTCTGAAGACAAAACTCAAAGCATGTAATTTTCAGTTTTTCAGCTTTTGTAGCGTGTGGTTGGTTGGTGTAGGATGTTTTGTAAAATTGGTCTAATTATGATTTCATTTTCCTCTTTTGGCTGTTGGCTTTTGGTTTTTACTTTTCAGCTCTCTTTAAACTTTATATAAATAATGAGTGTGTGCAAAAAATTCTGTATCACTCTTTTGACTCTTGGCTCTCGACTCTCGATTCACGAATGTTGTTTGTTGCTTCCTTTGATTTCTTTGATTTTTTTACTCCACCCTAGACCAAATCAAAACGTCAAATTGAACCCACTCTGATTATATTATTATATTATTATGTATTATGCACTCCGCATCGTGTATTACGTTGGTAGTCCACAATAAGCAGCAGTGTTTGTTTTTTGTACAGTGTGATAAAAGATTATTACCCATGTACGTGATTTTACCAGCTTCGACAAATAACAAACAATACATAATGGCAAATGGCAAATATGAGTGGTTGTCTGTGTACTGTATTAGAAAAAGTGCAGTGCAATGTTGTACTACCTATTTGCTATTTATCTCATATCTCAAAGTTCAAAGGTAATTCATAGTTCATATTATTATGTATCTTTTTGTATAATTTCAACATTGGCAAATAAAATGACAAGTTTGATTCGCTTTATTTTCCATTTTTAATATGTACGTTTTGTATTTTGTATGGTTTATGTTTTATTAATGCTGTTGACTGTTGTTGCCGGCTCAAAGTCCTACAATGTACAATGTAAGTACAATAACATGCCATCCTTTTCAGGTCTTATCAGGATTCGCCTGCTCAGTGGGTGTGTAGTGTGTACAGTGTACACTGTACACCGAGTACAAACAAACACTTGAAGTTTACAGTTTACTTTCACATTACTCGATTACTCCCTGTCTCTGTACATGTAATTGACATTTTTCTATTTCTAATTTTTCATTAGGTTGTATTTTTATTAACTTATATTTGAAACAAAAGAGAGATTTTCATCATTAGGACCGAAAATTGGAGGTTAATGGTTTATAAAGATGAATATCTACACATAAAATTTGATTGGGCACATAGTTGATTTTAGATACGTGGAGAGAATATAGAATATAGAGGAACCAAAATCAGCCTACTTAAGTAATCGTTAACATGAATTAGCACATGCTAAAAATGCCGACTAGCATGTGTAGAATACCATCCCACAACCGATTAAAAATCAAAATTGAGGACATTTTATTCTTTTATTTCATGTCCACTTCTAATGACTCATTATTCTCCTCATTTGTCTTCTCATGTCAGTATCGTCTAAATAATGTGAGACTTCGTTAGTAAAAAAAACAGTAGTATAATTATTTATTATTCACTCTATTTAATAAAGTAATTTTTGGGTTTGGGGAATTTTGTCTTCGGCTTGTTTCATGTTTTTTATTTATTCTTTCTCCTTTGAGTTTTCAGTGCTTTAGTAAGCTCTCTCTTTACTCTTTACTCTTTTGTTTACAAGTTACCATAGTGAAATTAATTCCTCTTGCCCTGACATCTATTCCTAATCGTCATTTGCATATTGTCCTTTGGATAAAACACGCAGTACCCAACACAACCCAATAGTCAGTTAAGTTGTCATCTCAGTCTACAGTCTATAGTCTATGCTGCTTTTAAAGCTTAAAAAGATTATTGCCCTTCGCTTTACGTTAATAAAGGGATGGAAAATTCAACAGAAAGTCAAGGAAAACATGGATCGTGGATTATGTAATTGAACCTGACAATTTTTGGAATCGAACGTATGTGCATAATAAATACCTACTAGGTATGGTTTTCCAACCCACACTCTATATCTAGTATCTAGACTCTAGCATCTAGTACTCAGTAAATCACTCTTTACTGCGAATTGGTATCGTTTATAGTTTATAGTTTATCATTCAATCAGCTATATATAGCGTCAATAAATTACATGGAAAATCAATACTTTCCTATTCCCTATTCTTCACAGATTGTTTGTTTGACTCATTTACTATAATATATTTACTGTTTACCCAATCCACAATCAAAATTACCCATTGGCTATTGACTATTCAGTCTATTGCCTCGAACTCTTTCAGCTAAAAAATACAATGAGCTTTGATCGGGTTATTTTTCATTTTTCATTTTGACTTTTGACTTTTGGCTTTTGAGGATTGTAGCCATTGTAGGACGACAAATTAGTATGATTCCAAAACTTGAGGTGAAAAATTACAGGTTTTATAGTGTTTTATTGTATACAAAATGTAGTGTTTTTGAGATTCAAAAGCCGTGTGTCATGCGGTATGTTTGTATGTTGCACTTGACATGGTTTCTTTCATCATATTACACAGGTTATTAAACATTTTATAGCTCCAAAATAGCGTAAAAAATAAATAATAAATAGAGTAAATGCCCTTGAAATAATATGTGTCGATATTATGTGGTGTCATATTGGTGTCACTTTGGTCCAAATTCCTATCAAATGACAT
>JAQGBH010000572.1:0-47329 GCA_034698265.1 Sminthurinus aureus
AGCACTGGGTAACTATTTGAGGCTGGGTAACTATTGCGTGGAGGGTAACTATTCGCGCAATGACGGCATGTGATTTCGTTATGCATACATGTATACATTTATAATGTATACTTATACATACCATGGAGATTTATTATGAGAAAATTTGCTCCTTGGTGAAAACTTTGTGGGAATCACAGTAATAAAATGAATTAGATAAAATGTATAAATAATATTCCAATGTTTTACCTTTATTATTACCATTACTTTTACTTATTACTGTGGGCTGGATTCTTATCAAGTATCAAGTATCAAGGCTATTCCTATTCTGGAACACGGTAGACGGTATACGGTACACAATACACAAGGTGTAGGTAATGAGAAGATTTCATGTTTACCCCATTCATTCGCCTGTACGCTCCTATGCATTCCACTATAATTCATGAATGTGCAGGTAGATCCATGAGATCCGGAATGCTTTCAGCAGGAAATTTATACATGGAGCCTAAAACCATTGAATAAACTTCCAAAAGTCCAAGGTTGAAACCTTGATAGGGCAAATATTCTCAATTTTCCCCCATTTTAAAAGAACGTCGTTTCCGAATTTCAAAAAGTCTGTTTCATTTTTGAGGATGATGCACTTTCTGATTTCTGACTGATGCCATTTTTCAACCAAAGTCGTTGCAACAGCTTTCACTGTTGCACTAAGTTTGAAAATTTGAAAAGGACACCTTTCCCTCCTGTTTTAACTTTTATCTCGTCCTTTTACTTTCTCCTAAGGGATGTAATATGGAATATGGAATTTTTCAAATGTTTTCAATATTTCAAATATTCTACATTTATTTAATGACTTGGACAAAATGTGGTTTTTGGGTTGAAAGTTTAAATGGTTAAAAATATCAAGGAAATATTCAATATTCACCAGCTTGTGAAAATTCACATACATGCATGGGCAATGTGCATGAACGTGAACATGTGCATCATGTACACAGATTATAATTCAGTGAGTAAATGTTCTGTGTTCATCATACGACCACGTACAATCTACAATCACGTCGTTTATGTATTCATGTACACCATGAACTATGAGTACATGTATGTGTATGTGTATTTTAGAGCGGAGATGAGAAACATTACGGTGATGATTTTAGTCTTGGAGTGAAAACTGAAAGCAACTTTATGTTTTTCTATGTAGAGAGAAGCAATTAGTTAGAACATCACACAAACACACCAAACACACTCACACACTCACTCTCACACATCTTTATATTTGACAACATGAAGTGCGTCTAGTGTCTAGTATCTAGTAGTCTAGTTGAATAGTGATCACATACAAGTTTGTGTTTGTGTGCATACATAAGTGTGTCGAGCTGAGCCGAGACTCTAGGTTCCCGAGTCTCGTGTGTGTAGATAGATGGATGATGATACATATCTGTAACAGGAACAGTCGATCCTTCACTGCCCTGCTTTTTCGCCTTCATCTTCTTCTTCGTCTTTTTCTTCTTCTTCCTCGGTTATATCACGGTGAGTCGCTCTTCACTTCCCTGCTCCGCCTGCACTCGTCTGCATGACTGAGGAAAAAGCAAGCCAATGAGCTAATGTGCATAGTATATAGGGTATACTTATTTATGTGTGGTTGCGGTTTTACATTATTATTATTATTATTTTTATTATTATTATTACCAGTATCAGTACTTGGCTTGTATGCTGTATACCCATTATACATTATACATTACACATTAAATACATAAACATGGAACGGAAGAAGAAGAGATGACGGATTTTGTGTTATGTATTAGAGGATGATGATGATGTATGTAAGTCAAAGTGTTTGCCTGGATCTGTAATGTGTACATTGTACATAATGTGCACAGAACATGGAGGAAAACAGATAGGAGATAGAAATAATAAGGATTCTAGATTCTAGCTTCTAGAATCTAGAATCTAGAATGTAGAAGAAAACAAAATAAGAAGTTTGTAGCGTTCTCGTGCCTATGAAATGTGGGGTGATTACGTTTTTTCTCTGTTAGGAAGTCGTATTATGTATAATGTCTTCTACTTGTACTTGTACATCTCTGTATAACGGATAATGTGTATATTTCATCATTTGAGTCCAAGTAAGAGACGGGAAGAAGGAAAAAAGGAGAGAGGTAGATAGCTAGATAGGTGGATGGATGGCAGAGGAGAGAGAGATGGTTGTGCTTTGTACCTACATACATTCTACAAATTATTATATGTATTCCTGTGACTGACTAAAGAAACTACAGAACTACACAGAGTATGGGGTATGGAGCATGGGGGAAATCTGGGTCAACCACATCACTTCCATTTGGCAGAAGTTGTAAGAAGTAAAAGGAGATGTGGAAAAAGGTGATGTTGATGTTGAGCAAAAGGAAATGTCTCTAGCGTAATTATCTTAGAGAGGCATTTGTGGTCGTTTTTTAAGTCATCGTCTCATCCTACTACTGAGAAAGGGATAGAAGTAAAGAAAGAAAGAAGGAAAAGGGAAGAAGAAGTAAAGAGACAAGAGACGAGAGAGAAAAAAAATTTCCCAAAAGACTCTTCAAATACATGAGTGTGTGTTTCTCCGTTTTCTTTCGTTATTCCGCTCACTCTCCTTTTCCCGTTCTGGTTCTCGTTCCCTTCTCTTTCTCTTATGGATGTATCTGGATTCTAGATTCTGGATGCTGGATGACTGGGAATATCTCCGACCATCATTTCATTTATTTCTTTTATGGTTCATTCTCTCTCCAAATGTGTCCATAGATATACACACGAGTGTGTGGATGGTTGTGGTTGTATCCATGTACTCGTGTAGTCTGTATTGATGTAATCTCGTGTATGGTAGAGAAAATCTCTCTTTCTTCTTCTTCTTCCCTCGTTTCCTCCTCCTTTCTCATTTTATTTTCATTCTACATTCTACAGCCAACTGTACAATGTACAATCTACAGTGTAAGAAGTATAGTGCATATAGTGTATAGTGCATAGTGTGTCGAGTACACGAGATACATGTCATGTATGTAATTCCATCATGTTCAAATGTCTTGGAATCTGTCTTAATTCTCAATTTATTTTATAATGTTTTCATTCCCACTTGTTTATACACACTTTTATCACCAATTGTCAATTCATTGTCAGCTCAAAGTCAACTGAATGTCATTTCACGTCCTGAATAAAATGATCCATTTAACTCGGACAGATACATGTACACATGCATCTAGATTCTAGATTCTAGATTCTGGATATATTATAGATCCTGTATAAATTCATTACCCATGTGTAGTATAGATTGTAGAGCGTAGTGTTATATATGCTGAGCTATGTATGTCTAGTATCTAGTATTTTTCTAGTGTCTAATGTCTATATAGAATTTAGAGCTGTAGTCTCCTGTTGAGGATAAAATTCAGTAGGGATTAAATTAAATGGAAGAGAGACTTTTTTTTCAAAAGAAAGTTCCTGTTTACTATTTACTATACGCCTCTTCTACTCTGTCATCTTTTAAACTTGTCTCTTCTACTCTCCTCATTTTACTGTATAGTGTATAGTGTATAGTGTACTGAATGAAGACTGCGGAATAAAACACGTTTTAAGAAAATTACAAAGTTACGAAACTGTATCGTATCTATCTATACATGTGAACAAAACACATGTGTTGAATGGAAATAAGAGTGCGTATGTGAACGTGTATGGTTGTACAAAATACAAAAGTAGGATTCACCATTCATATGGTTTAAACAGTTGAATAGAAATTGAGCAAAGAGGACGACTTTTAGGGGAAAAGGATGACAATTTTCCAATGAAAATAATGATGAATGATTATTATTATCATCATTATTATTATTATTATCATTATGATTACTTTAATGAGTGAATGCTTTTGATGATGGGGAAAATGAAATGATGTCTGGTTGCCAATGTGCATGTTGATGTTGATGATTTAGAATGCGCATAGTTAATTTTTTGTGTGAAAAGTCTGGATTCTAGATTCTCGATTCTAGACTCTAGATTCTATATTGTAAATTGCAAGTCTTTAGCTAAAGTATGCTGTTGTCCGCTCTTCTAGAAGAATGCTTGACATTTAATAATTGAGGAATTGCAAAAGTAGAAAGTAGAGAAAGTAGAAAGTATAGAAAGGAGTAGGCGAAGAGAAAAGGATGGCGAAATTTCCTGATGAGAAAGAAAGCGAATGAATTAGAATTTGAATTAAGGCAAATGGTGAATATGAATTAGAAGGAAAAACGAAAGACGAGGAAGAGGAAGAGGAACACAAAAACGAAGGAGAGGTTGAAGGCGAAGAAGTGAAAAAGAGGGAAGGAGGAAAAGACTCTAAAATAATTTCGTCCTTCGAAGTCTACATAACAAGAACAAGAGGGAAAAGACGGAGAAGAAGAATACAAGATGAATGTGAGCAAGAGACAGATGAAGATGGAGATGCGGAGACGGAGACGGAGAGAATGAAGAGGAATAATACTAAGAATAAGAATAAGAAAGAAGAGCCCAAGTCGATTTTGAAGAGGACGAGGACAGACTACAGATACAAAAAGGCTTCCAAACTAAAAACTATCTAGCTAAGCAGTGGATGTACCAATGTACAATGTACCATGTAGCTCAAAAAACTAGGAACTCGGAATTCTATACACTCTGCACTCTACATTATACAGATACATTATGTTCTCTACCTATGTTTATCTACAAAAGCAAGGAGGAAAATGCCTAGAACTTTAAACAACTCCATGTTTCATGTTGACTATAGATAAATATAGGAATTAGTTATGGACTTTGTGAGTTTGAGTGAAGAAATACTTAATGGCTTGACTCAAAGTTAGTCGTCGAGGCTGGAAACTGGAAGCTTGAGACTTGAGACTTGAGACTTGAGAAAATAGAGATGGAATACTCGTTGGTCTTATTATGCAAAAAAGGATTATATAGATTTAGTCATGAGGTCCGGACTCCGAACTCCGGAATCTCAACTCGACTCGAATTTCGGAATTTTCATGATAAACTCCATTCCACATGTACATCCACGTTCGACATTCGACATGTATAATGTATTAATGTATATACTCGTAAAATTATGAGTACGTAATATATATATTACATAGTTTGTGTAAGTAAGAATATGTATGTATGTATTTTCAAATGAGTGAGCGAGTGAGTGAGTGGTGTTCACTGGAGCATATGGCGATTTCTGATAAAGACCTCTGTTTTTCTCTCTTAATTCATAATTGCTCCTCATGTTAATAAAATAATGAATCCGTTGACTACTTCTTCGTCTACTCTATGGGAATGTGAATGGGAATCCATGTGTACTATATACTACTGATCTATGAAATCTTACGCTATTAGAGGAGCCAACAGTTGAAATTAGCCGAATTAAAAGTTCATTTTCATTTCCTACTTTCCACTACTATAGTACAGGATGGACTGTAGATTGTACATTGTACACTGTGCATAGACTAGAAACTCTTCCACTTTCTTCAATCAAGTTAAGCATTTTGATGCACTCTTAAAATCTTCCTTGTTACACAATTCCAGCGCCAATGCCGATGCATAGTGCACACAAGATACAGCATACAACATACAGTCTAAAGTATGGAGGAAGGAAGGAAGGAAGAAAAAAAGCAAATGTCCAAAGTTCTTCCATTTAGAGTGTAACAGTAGCTGTAATCTAGAATCCAGAATCCAGAATCTAGAGTTTAGAGTCTAGCTGTAATGAAAGAGTGAAAGTCTCAAGAAAACATACCATGATATTATATAAAAATAGATGTACATATTACATAATGTATACTGTATATGAATATAGGATATAGTGATAAATCATACATATCTTTGACACACATGTATGAAACTAATAGTTAATAGTCCACTTATATAATAGCCCAGTACGTAGTAGTGGTCGTAATAATAATAATAATAATGTTGTAGATTGTAGAGTAATAGTATTGACCAAATCTCTAACTCTGTCATCTCTCTGCCCTCTCGCTTTGCCTTTCTCCTTCTTCTTCTTATTCGCTTTGTCTTCTTCTTTCTCTGTCTGTAGTCTGTATTATATCCACCCATGTATGATGTGTAGATGTATGTTTGAGAGAGCATCTTAAATGCATGTTAGTCAATTTCTTGGCCATTTTAGGCCATTATCCTTAAGACTTTCTCAAAGTTCAAAAGAAAACTCTCATGGCCACATGCCCTACCTATAGTCTTCACTCTAAGTTGTACACTGTACACTCTACAATGTACAATGCACCACATTATCGGTATTAGTATTTCCCTATTAGATAAAGAGACAGAAGGGAAAGGAGCAAGAACGAAGGAGAGAAAGGAGAGAAAGAGCATTGTGTGTAGTTAGGTTAAGGCTGTTTTTTATTTTATTATATCTCAAGACTCAAGAGTAATAGAGGGCAGACGTTCATCTCAACGTTCAGCGTTCAATGTTCAATGTTTAAGGCTCTAACTTGAAGAAACTCAAGCCCTATGACCCTTTCTCTTTTCCTCCATCTTCCTCGCCTTTTAGTTGCATTTTGTTTTGTGTGACAATGACTACGAGCATCCTTTTGGCTCTTGCTCTGGTTCTGATTTGAGCATAAACTAAAGTCAACTAAACTGAAATACATAATATAATATAGGTTTAGAGACGTTTAGTGAAACTGTTTGATTATATCTACTTAGGATCTAGAATCTAGATGAGACGTAATAATAATAATGATGATGATTATAAGCTGCACATGTATTTTGTACAATGTACATTGTACATGTTTACAGTATTAAATCTATAGTCTATAGTACATGAGAAATGAAGAGCTGTCCAAATACATATAGGATAATCTATATTCTACATGTAAACGGTAAACGGGCGTGTACTTTGGATTTGGATTGAAAAGAATTTTTTTTTAGATTGGGGTACTTGAATTCAAAAAGTTAAAGTCAAAGTCGACTTTGACTTTTGTGTTTTGCAGTGTAAAAATCGATATATCTATAATCTATATAATAATAATAATAGATAGATATAGAATGTAGAATGTAGCTCGTAGAATATATGGAATATAGAATATAGAAGAAAGCGATTGGATTCATCTGTCGAGAATAATCGAATAATGGAGGTTATAGGAAAGTATAAAATAGAAAATAGACTCGACTCAAGTTACTTTTCTCGGTTAATCGTTTGGAAAATGGCTTGGAGAAGAGAAATAAAGGTGTACTTTAGGACTCTAATGGCAGAATTGAATGGAATGGAAGTTGAGGGGGACGATGAAAGTCCTCATGTATAGCTTATAGCTTTATGTACATTGTACCTTGCACATTGTTCCGTGTTCCGTGTTCAGTGTACAATGTACAATGTACATATTCCATGTAGAACAACGTCGATATATGCATGTATGTCGGAATTGTGAATGATTCGGTGAATGGATGGAGGATATTGTACGGCATGTGTGTAAAATATTGTATGCATAACACGTACTCTGTACTCTGTATGTCTCTGTATGTGTGGAGTTTAGAGCGTAGAGTATAGATGGTTTTTGATTCTATTGTATTCCAGAGCGGAATGGAACGTAAATATACATTGTACATTGTGTATTGTGAGTGTGGAAGTTGTAGAAGGTAGAAGGTAGAAGGTAGTCAATAGTTGCCTGATGGAGTACTTTCCCGGTAATATTCACACGTACATATAATAAACGCACATAAGGGAATGGCAAGTGTGTTAATACTTCCATCCTTCCATTTTATCTATGATCATACATATACAATGCATAGGCAATCTACATACATGTGTCCATACATATCCATGCAGATAGATGTGTGCACATTTTCAATTTTATAGTTACGCAGTATAAAATGTACAATGTACAGAGTGTAGTGTACAGTGTACAGGTATTGGATTGGATATTGGATCAAGAACTTGATATTATATAGCTTTAGTCAATGGTGAATGGTGATGGTTGTAAAAAAAAGAAGTAAAGTTAAGAGTTTCTTCTACCTACGTCCAACTTCCAACTGCACATGCAGCATACAACATACAGCATAGCAGATAGAAGCAGTATTAATAGATGTTACAAGTAAGTTAAACAAGAGAGAAAAGAGACTATAAAAACATAAAAGCCAAGACATTACATTCAATCTTCTGTTGTTTCAATCTTCCCTTCTCTTTCTCTTCCTCCCTCTTACACACTTACTCACTCACTCACTCACTCATTCTCTCACTCATCCTCACTTAAGCACAGTCACAAAAAGTAAAGTTGTAATAAAGTTAAAAATATTCCTCTAACCTAGAACTTTTAATTTAAAAACCTTCACTGTCAAACAGAGAAAAGCAGAACAAATGAGAATGGAAAAGGGGAAAGGAGAATGGAGAATGGGAAGGAAACGACATAATACATAACACACAATATTGGATAAATTATACATGTAAAAATACAGATAGAGTATAGAGTATATTGTGTCTACAGTCTACAGATATTTTATAGAGAGTTTTAATCCAATGTGGATTCACATTTCACATTCTACATTCTGCCCTTTTCAATACAAAATATACATGCATAATATTGTAAAGTTTTTGTTTTTAAGAGTTTCATTAGCTCTCACTTTCGCTTCTACCGCTTCTACTACTTGTTCTTCTACTTCCAATTCCATACCCTTTCATCCTTCCATTATACTATTGCAGAATCTGTTCTATTCACCAATTTTGGATTAAAATATTACAAAAGCCACTGAATGTGAATGTCTGTTACGTCCGTTTGACCCAGATAGTACATCTCTCAATTATTATACCATACATTCTATAATGTACACTACACATTGTACATCCAGAGCTACTACATCCATTATGTACATTGTATCTAGTGTCTAGTGTCTATACATGTGGATAATTCTCGTTTCATGTCATTTGTGCATGGTTGTTTTTGGACGTTTATTTGACATCAGGACGTCAATTGTAAAAACAAAGCAACAACAACAACGACAACAGCAATAATAATAATGACGAGAACAACAGCTTAAAGGCATAAGAGTATGTGAATGAATATGAATATGAGTCTCCTCGTCATTGTATCCGGAATCCAGAGTGTTATCATTCTTGTTCTTGTTACTGTCATGTATATAAATTGTACACATGTATGAGGAGAAGCAAAAAAGGAAAAAAGATATTCCCGTGAAACAAAGGTTCATTTCACTCCAATCTCGCTCCCTTTCCTCTCGCTCCCTAACTAAACTTTCCCTGTTTCTAGTTTCTAGTTTCTCGTTTCTGAATCAAAGCTGGTTTATATTTAGTGTTTACCCATTATATTTGTACACTGTACTCAGTACACTGTACTCAGATGTACAAGTAAAATTGGGATGACAGGAAGCATAAAGCATTCGTGATAGGTGATACGGATAGTTAAAAATATATTAGAGATAGACAAGCGTTCTATTCCGTATTCTGTGTTGGGTGTTGTGTATTAAAACTTTGATTTCAAAAGGGTGACTTGTATAGTATATTATACATGATACATAGATATTTCTGCTATTACAGAGCTTTTTACGGTACTGGAAAATTGATTTTATTTGATCGTGCAGGGATATTAAATGTATACGTTATACATGGTCCTTGGTGCTTGGTCTATAAAATATAAAATATAAAATACTATGTTGTAATATATAGAATAGAGTAGAATAGAATTTATTTACTGTAAAATATGTACTACGTTTTGATTTTCCAATTCTATTCAGTTCCAATCTCAATCCCCACAAAAGAAATATTATATGATATTTTGTATTTTGTGTACTTTACAAGTTATAGATTTATTGGATGTGGAGCACAAGTCAAAGTGTACCCTGTACATTGTACATTGTACACGAAGAGATAGACAGTTAGACGTCGAATATAAATATTCAGAGATGGAGTGATACAAGATGATACAAGCAGTATGACGAGGAGGATGTGGATTGTGGATGATGATGAAGAGGATTTAAATAGAGATAAACTATTGGCTAAAAAGTTGTATGCATAAAATATGAGAAAATAACAGCATTAAAGGGACTTGATCCTCTTGAATGTTGAATGTTGAATGCTAGAATACTAGAATGCTATAGAAAGATGAAATCGCGGATTTGGAACCGAAAGAAAGCAAGATAAAGAGAGAGAGAGCGGAGATAGTTCATTGGGAAATTCAACAAGAGCAAGCACATAAAGTATGTATCAGTTGGTACATCAACAAAATATTTATAGTTCTTCGTATTTTGTATTTCTTATTGTTACACTTGCATGTATACAGTTTACAGCATACAGATTCTGATTCTATATATGTAAATTGTAAATCGTACATAGGCTGTGTCTGTGTGTAACTGTAACGAGAGAGGAGAGGAGTAGTCGTGCATTGCCTATGGAAATGATGAAGGGAAATGGAATATATCGTACACATTTGCTATTTCTCCTTGTACAGTTGTAGATACATACATACATATCCACAATTTACACGATACAATGTACAATGTAAAACGTACAATACACAATATACAATATACAACTCATTACTATTGAATTATTAGTGTGAGACTATTGCTAAACTGAAACTGGAGGGAGATGTATGGCACATCTAACTATTGAGAGTCGATTCCACTGAAATCCTGAATACTAAAACTTTTCATGGCGTCACGTTCTTTCATCTAACATCTAATACATGAAAATTTTCTACTGGTGTTGGAACAAGGAGCAAGAGCAACCAAACCAAACCAACGAACGTGCTTGATTCTCAACTCAGAATTGTGAGAATTTCTACTTTCTACATTCTAGATTCTAGATGGGAGTCCATAATATATAATCGTAGATTGTAGATCGTAGATCGTAGAACAATAATAATAGCAAAAGCTATAACGTGAATGTACAATTTACAATTTACAATGCACACTGTTTTTAGTCTAACTACTATTATTTTTTTGTACTTTACTTGTTGTACTCTGTCTTTTTTCTCCTCCTCAAGCTTCTTACACGATACTCAATACACAATGCACAACCTTTGCAAATTTTGTCTCCTCATTTTCCTCCTGGTTGTGTAGAAAACTAAGAAACGTTTTAGCCATGTAAAATGTACAGTGTACACTGTAAAACATTTTTACATGTATTCAACATGGAATGTTCCTCCTGAAATACATTATTAATATCCTTTTATTTGTTAGTCGTGCGCTGAATCCGGCATTTGATATCATATTATACAGTTATATTTTGCATTTGTATGGTACTCGTAAGTACCATGAGTACCCTTAAAACTGAACAATGCTACAAACTTGGAAATTGTGACCTACTTTTTTCTGCAATCCAGCATCCAAAATCCTAGATCCTAGACCCTAGTTTCAAGTGTTCCTTCATTATTCATTATAATATTATATTATCAATCCAGAAAGGACTCTTGTATATTGTACATTGTACATTATACACTGTACAGTGATTATTTTTTACAACTATTCCATGTGAATGAGTGAATATGGCATCCTTCAGGACAAATGAGGATTGGCTAAAATTAATCATCATACCATCACGTATTCAGTATTCATAAGCTAACAAAACAAAGTTAATACTAATGATAATAGACTCTACTTTTTTGGTCTCGAGTCTGAACTCTGGATTCTGGATTCTGGATCATAAATAATATCCATATTCATGTTGTTGTTTTTTTTTGCTAGAAATGCTATAAGGAAAACAGTGAAAGAGAGAAACCAACAAAACATGTTCTAGCTCATACTTTTCTTCTTTTTTTACTTTCTCCATTCATCCGAATAAACAAGTACAAGTGGAAATGTTTCATGTTATTTATAGACGCGTGTACAGTGTACTTACTTGTAAGTTTTTACTAGTGACTAGCTGTTGTTTGTATTTTTTGTATTTAGTGGAATGCTGTTTTTGGAAGCATGTTGTGTAGATTCCAAGTTCCAACTTGGATAGTTTATAGATTCAAGTGGGTTATGCTTTATGCTAAAAAGAAAGGATTTTTTAAATGAAGGGAAAAAGTCTCATATATTTATGATATTTTCCATGGTTGTTTTTTGGTATCGCAATTCAATATCACAGTTCATGTAGAATGTAGACTGCCAGTGCATTGTGCATGGTAAGTTGTAAGTTGTAATGTAACGTGATGTACTATGTATTATACATATTACGGAATGTAAGGCAGTGGGAATGAGAATGAGGGGGAAAAGTAAAAAGTGAATGAAGGGAAAAGAAAGTTTTGTGTAAAGAATGTGTATTTCGTGATGTGGGTGTTTTTTTTACTCACACAGTCACCCCACAATATATCTATCTTCACTGGAACAGTATTTTTTATGCTTGTGCTACACAAAGTATTATTATTATTAGTATTTCGGGATAAAGTGTCTATAGATGAACATTGGCTGTAATATATAGTATTAGCAGTAGTATCATGATCTGAGAACTTAAACGAATAGAGAAATGAACCAAGAGAGAAATAGAGAGAGAGAGAGAGAGAGAAACCTTGTCTTTCTCGTCTTTTGTTGTCGCCCGGAGACGTAAAAAAGAGATTCATTTCCTTGTGAAAAAGAATAGAAAGAAAAAGAAGAAATAGTAGTAGTAGTAGTAGTAGTAGTATTAGTTGTATCAGCACTGTAGAAGTACTAGTATAGTGTAGATAGAGGAAAATGGAAAGATCGTGAAGAAAAAGAGGGAAAACGAAAGAAGTACAAGAAGGAGAACCAAAAGCAGAAAAACGAACCGAAAAGGAAAAGAAAGGAAAGGAGCTGACAGACAGCAAGCTGGCTCTGACTGAAACGAAACTGATAATACCAAGAAAGAATAAGAGAAAGAAGGAGAGGGACAGAAAACGACGATGGTGATGGTGATGATGATGATAGTGAACAATAATAGCAGTCCTTTGGAAGAGACGTCTTCCAAGATAGAGACAGAGACAGAAGAATTCTACCCAAGAACCAAGAAGGATGTGAGATAAACATGTAATATGTAATATAGGAACAGAGGTAGAAAAATCGGGATAAAATGAGAGAAACGGACCAGCTATGCATATAAATATATAATATATATTATACATATGTAAATGCTAGCATGGGACACAAACAGGGAGATAGACAGGCAAACAGACACTTAGACGACAGCCAAACGTAAAACTTGGGCCTTTGTAGGCAATCCAATGCAATGCGTACAGTGTACAGTGTACATTGTACATACATTAACGATACTGATAAGGACATTCTAATCTTTCTCCTTTCTCTTTCTTTCTTAGTATCTCCCTCTATCTTTTGCCTACTATCAGATTACTGTATGTTTTTATGTTCTCCATGTTTTCATCTTGTTATTGTTTTCCGCTCCTTCCTTCTCCTTCTTCTTCTTCTTTATTAAACTCCATCACTTAATAAAAATTAGCCTTCTTTTTGGAATTTAAACTTTCTTTTTTATTTCCTTTCCCCCTCTTCTCCGTTACTTTGTTTTTCCTTCGTTTATTATTTTGTATTTTTTACTGTTGAGAAATTCCCAGAAAAAGGATATTTGATATTCCATATTCCATACTCCATGTTTTTTTCATCTCTACATCTGTTTTGTACAAACTTTAGTTTCTAATGAAAACTATGAACGATATTAAACCGTGTTATTTTTTTCATGTATAAAAAAACAAGGAAGATTACAAGTTTTTTTTATGATGAAGTTTTGATGGCAACAGTTAAACAACAAGCTTGTGTCTTGTGTGTCTAAAGGGAAAGTAGAGAAATGGTTGAAATCTTGAAATTCTGTATAATATTTCACATATTAATATTTGATACTTTTGTAAACAAGCATTTTCCCTTCAGTTTGCTGTTTGGTGGTTGGAGCACTCAAATCTCAAAATCTCAAATATGTGTTTACTTTATACATACGGCATAGGGCATACGGTATACGGTGTTTGCCTCGGTTAATGATGTAGAGACAATCTATTTAGATATGTAGAAATTGGGTGTAATTTACAAAAATGTGGAAATAATCCGTGAAAAAAAATAGTGAGCTGGGATTTGAGTGTGTCTGAGTTGTGTCTAGTGTTTAGTGTTTAGGAACACTAATTACCGAGTATTATCTGTGTCTGAGTGAGCATACTAGATGCTAGTACACGTGTCCTACTCTTGTAATAGGAGCATGAATGCATGTGTTAATGATGAAGAAACATGTAGTTTGTAGAATGAAGACCAACTAATTTTTAGAGATGCTAATATAATAATTTCATAGTTTTGATGCCTACTATCCACTACATGTTATATATTATTATATATTATACATATCTATCATATTTAAGACTCTCAACTCTCAATTCTCGACTCTGGGCTTGAGGTTTAATTAGATCGGTGTGTTGATGAGGCATGAAATAATTTTATAAGCTTCTACTTGAAAACTTCTGGTTTTGATTCTGCCGCTCTATTTCATTATTTCAAGAGCTGAGAGTCTCTCAAGAGCCATTTCTTCATTTCTTCATTCCTTCAACTTGACTTTTGTTCTTTACTTTTCCTCTTACAGAATGCAGTGTGCAGTATCAAGTGTGTTGTATAATATTATTATGCGTGTATTTTTATATGTCTAATAGTCTAATATCTAGTAGTGTTTTTCTTTTACTTGACTCCATCTCTTTGATTTGTAGTTCGTTAATCGTAGATTCTAGATTCTAGATCCCAGATCCCAGTTCCTAGCACAACATACTACAGAACTACAGAGGAAACGAAAGAAAAGAAAAAGAACTCACCTCTCGTTATTTTTCTCTCTCTCCATTTTCTTTAATCTATTCCACCTTGATTGACTAATTTCCCATGTAAACTCACTCTGTGTAAGAGATTCAAGAGATTCAAATGCAGGGAATTAAATGAAATCATTTTCAATCCTACTACTAAAATGATGCACTGTTCAGTGTACATTGTATATTGTATATTGTATATTGTACATGCTACATACAAGCATATTATACACTAATATACAGGTGATCCGACTACTGCTTTATGCTTTTTTCCTTTTGTATCCTCGATCCCTCGTTCTCTTTTGCTTACACAGGATACAAGAATGGGAACTGAAAACTTTAGGGAATTTCCGAGGTAATGTACGACTGTTCAGAGTAAATATAAATGTACAAGGGAGTGTATTTATTCGAGTGCATGAGTACGTGCGATATCCGTATTATTAGGTTCAAGATTCAAGATATTACCTCTATTACTGCGAATTTATTTCGCTGATATCCATGTTTGTAGTTATACGTAAAAGGGGAATGAAGATTCCTCTCGTATAATTTAAGATAACATTTTATTATCAGATTCACTGAGTACTCATGCCCAGTGCACAGTCTACAGTGGGCAGGGTACAAGGTAAAAGCTCTACAATCTACAAGGTAATATAACCCTGTTGTTTAGTGTAGATAAATTTTCTCTTTGGAAATCTTTCTATGTTCTCTCTACACTCTACACTCTCAATTGTACATTGTACATATATTAAGACGCTATCTGCTACCTGCTATCCACTATCTATTATCTACTGTATACACTAGAAGAAAGTGAGAGTGAGAACTTGCTATCGTATTTGTTTTTGGTTTTGCTACTTCTTCTCCGGTCTTGTTGTTGTTGTCTCTAAAGAACAAAAAGAAGGAAAGACAATGGGAAGGAGAACATTTATTTTCTATTTTTATTGCATAACTTATGTAGGTTGCATAGGTGTATATTCGTATATTCGTATGGATCTATCTATAACTACTAAAACTAACTACACATTAAGAATAAAGAGTAAAACTACAACACATGTTTTGTTCTAATAGTGTTGATTCGATATCCAAAAGATTCCTTTTGTTTTCGACCTGCATATAATACATGTATTATAAGGTGTAATGGGTAATGTTGTATCTATCTCTATCGCATAATAATACTTTTGTAAGGATTTTGTTGTTTATATGTAAGATGAATGGTGCAAGTCCTTGTCTCTTATTTTCCATTAACTTTTTCTCTCACCCCACTCCTCCCCCGCTTCTTTCTCTTTCTCCTCTCCTTTACTCTTTTACTTCTCCTGTTTCAATAGCTTTAATAAATACTGGTGTCCATGTACATGTAGAATGTACAGTGTAGAATGTAGGACGTACAATGTACATGGGCTTTGAACTGAATTAGTCTTTTCCTTAATCACGTGGTTGTTTGTAAAGCTAGAGGCTTGAAGGTACTTTACTTTGATACATAAATATAGGCGCTACAAGGTAATCTCTTGGTTGAACAGTTGAATAGTTGAAAGTTGAAACTATACAACTACAAAGGGAAAACAGTTCAAAGCCCATTCTCTCTCTCTGTTTCCCTTTTTCTACCAGTATACACATACATTTATATGTAGAATGTAGATACTAGATAGAGAATAGAGAATAGAGACATGTATCCATGCACCTACTTTTGTTTGTTTGTTGCTTCTGTCTATTTCTACGTCCGTATGTACTTGTCTATATTATTTCACATCACTTTGGGGTTTAGCAAAATGTTTGTAGTTATACATTATACATGTATCATACAAACAAAAGTAATCCGCATCTCGTATCTCAAATCAACGATTGGTATTGGTATTGGCATTAGATAAATAATTGTAACAGAACAATTGAATCGTATGTACAATGCACATGGTACATATCGTCTATTTTCACTCACTCTCTCTCTCTCTCTTTGACTGTTCGAATCAAGTACACAATAGAGGAATAGAAAGAGATTTCAAGTGCTTTAGTTTGTAGTTTGTTGTTTGTGGAGCTCTGAATCTGAATCCGCATTGTAAGATTAGGTGAAAAGTACAGTTAGTATACAGTATAAAGTATACAGTATATTATTATTATGTATTAGGACTTATGTATTTGAACGGAAGTGTAGTACAAATAGACAAATAGTGTACAAGTCGACATTAAAAAGTACCTACAATCTACATATAGTAGTACATGGTGTTCACCGTAATTTTGTATTATTTTCCTCCTTTCTCCAGTACCTGACAACTGACAACACACTGCACAGAGAATTAACAGAACCAAAAGTACCAAAGGACTTTTGTAGTTCGATGAGTGTAATAAATGTATGTATGGAATATAGAGTAATATAGAATACAGAGTGTCTAATAATGAGCATCATAATATGTAATAATAGAAAAGATATTGGATCGAAATTGGAATTTTTGGAATTATTTGTGATGCACGTCCAATAAATAATTTAATATCTGTATTGGGTTCTAAAGGACCATAAGTGACGGCCGAGTTTATTAACAAGTATCCACTTTCCTTTGCGTATCAAGTATGAATCCGCCATGCACAATGCACAAAGCACAAAGTATGCATATAGCTCCCCCACCCAAGATATCCACTTTTACTCTTACTGCAAGATGTATTCATCAAGTAATTCTAATGAAATCATCGATTATTGAAAAAAAACTATCCAAAAACCCGTCCTTCAAGTTTTCAAATTCCTAATTCTTAAGAGAATATTAGACTAATATTATTAGCTGATTTTAACCAAAATCTTTGAAAATTAATACTTTTGAAAATTCTAAAAGCCTAACAGTTGAAAAATGTTCAAAATGCAATTTTGACAAACCCCTTTCAATTAGAAAGCGTGGTGATTGTTATGTCTAGTGCCTAGTATCTAGTGTCTTTGCACTTGGCGTTAGCACTTGTATGAATAACAAGCTTGATGATCGTTTAATTTTTAGTCGGATTCTCTAGCCTATCCACTTGAGTGTCATTATTGTTATTATTACTGTTGTTGTTGTTGTTGATGTTTTGTTATCGTACTTCGTACGGCGTACTACACGCTCTTCTAACACATAATGCATAATACAGATGATTGAAATTTTGGAGGACTTAAGCAGACAAAATCCTATTTAATAATGTTACACTATTATTTCTATTGATTCCACTTTTCTATAGAGAAGCGTAGTAGTGCGTATTACCCGTACAAAATACAGTGTAGTAGGTACTCTCAAACTTGTAATTTCTGTATTTCCGATTGCACTTAGCAACCTCTCGTTTTGTGTTTTGTGGTTATCTCATTTGAGAACTTGTGTGTTGTGTAGCCTGGAAATAAGCCCGAATATATAAGACATATAGAATACTTTCCAACATCTTTACAACATAGAATAGATAATCGTACAAGCATTATTATTTTCATCACATGTATAATTTGTAATAAGGACGACAAATTATTTCTCATAGTTTGTAGTTGCTAGTTGGTGTTGACTATTGACGAATGATGAACAATGAAGAAGGAACAATGCTACCTAGGTAGTACTTGCACTTGTGCATGTAATGAGATGTGGATTATGTATTCCTATACCTCTAATCCCTTATTATATGAACAATAAACATCCAAAATCTACATGTATAAGGTACATCGAAATATAATTCCTTCCTCTTGTCATCCCCTTGTGTCTTGTGCCTTGTGCCTTGTGTCTGTCTATCACACATATGGATAATATGAATCACCATGCTATTTTCCTATGGGAAGTATACACTACAAAGAGGGGTTAAAGATTAATCTTTGAGTTAAATGGATTAGAGGAGATGAACTGGTATATATACACTATACTATACGCTGTACAGTGTACACATTACGCATCATACAGTAAAGTTTTATACAGGGATTCTAATGTATCTAGTATCTAGTATCATGCGATGAACAATAATATTGACTACTTTTTTTTAGACACAAGAGTTTTACCCGTTTTCGCCCGTACCGACAGAATTGCCATAGTCAAGTGAGAAAATTTTCTCCAAATCGCAAATGTTTTGATAGATAGATAGATGCTGAAGCACTGTTGTCTCTGTATGTACAATGTACATGGAGATATTATGTCTATTCTACGTGTACTGGGTTAAGAGTGGAGTGGAGTGGAGTAGAGTAGGGTGGAGAGTGGAGAGTCTAGTATCTAGAATCTAGAATAGAGACAATGAGATGAAGAGAAAATAAATGTGTGGATGTATTATATCGTGTATGGTGTATGGAGTATGGTGGGTCGGAAGTGGATAGAATGTGTAAAGTATTGAGTGTGAGTGTGTGTTTTGGGTACAAATAATATAGTTGTACAAGTGTGTGTGTGTTTAGAGGATGAAGAGTAGAGAGGACGGTTGAGGAGAGAAAGAAGAGACGGTTGAATGGCTTAAGGTATAAATGTATTATCTTGTGCTACCTCGTGATACACATATGGAGTAGTTTATACTCTAACTCTCTTTCTCCCTCTCTCCCTCTATCCCTCTTTCTCTCATCCTTCTCAGCAGTTGTAGTCGTAGTAACAGAGTAAGTAAGTAGTGCATAATCCTTTGCCACATTTCTAGTAAGTTGTTCTGGTGATAATGTGAGTATATATATATGTGTGTGTGTGTGTGTTTATGTGTGATCCCAAACTTTTTCTCTATTTCTCTCTTGCTAAAGACTGTGATACGAGAGACGAGAGACGAGAGAATACCGTCCTTATACGGTATATGTACAATGTACGGAGATAGGCTGTTACACTCTTTCTCTCTCTCTCTCTCACTCGTTAATGATGAGTAGAAAGCACAAGTATTAGAAGGTGAAGACCAATAACAAACACCACCCTTCCATTATATTATGCACTTCAAAACATCATCGTAAGAGGACTGGATACTGAATACGGAATACTAGCAATAGAACAAGTTGTACAGGTCCTAGTCCTAGTTGTCGTTGTAGTAGCACTAGAACCTAAAACTATATAAGTTAGTAGAAAAAGCAGCATATTATACATGTAAAGCTCTTGAAGGGAATCAAGAATAGGGAAGAGCACAAAGCTCGGCTTCTACCATTGTACCATCATCAACAGCATCAATGAAAACCGAATGCCGAATGTCGAATGTCGAATGGAAGAAAGAGAAGGAGGGGATATAGAGCGATGAAATGATGATAGGATGAACATCTTAAGTGTGTAAAGTATAAAATCTATAATGAATTCAGTCCACACAGAGAGAGTCCGATCCTCCAGATTATACCTTATACATGCTCTGTGTAGTGTGTAGTCAACATACAGAGTGAGTGAGTGAGTGAGTGAGGGAAACATTTACATACAATCTGTCTATAAGAGGAGATGGATTGAGAAAAGAGGAATGAAGGAAAGAATAAAAAGTTTAACATCAAGTGTTATCTTGTAATAAATACAAATACTGCTCTTTGTATCCTCATCGAATCAGCACTGTGTACTGCATACTATATGTGCCCTGTACCCTTCTGTATTCTGTACTCGTATAAAGTATAAATACATACATGCTTGATGCACACCTCATTCCGTGCTCTTCACAAGTGCTAGCGGTACTTTTCTTCTCCACTCCTACACTTTTGTCTCTCGTCTTTTGGAGATATTATTTCTGTATTTAAATTGGTAATCTAAGTAGTAGTTAGAGTGTTTGTATAACACTTGTTCTAGGTTCTAGGCTCTAACATCTATAAAGCATCTAGATTACTTTTACCGTAGAATGTAGAACGGTGGAAAGAAACTCACTTTTTCCCTCCCATTGCAATCCTTTGCATTGTACTAAAGTTGCCATTCTTCGTTCATCATCATATATTGTAGATTGTAGATCCGTTTTAAAATTGTAAATGTATACACAAAATTATAGGATATGCATTTTCCCCTTTAATTTTTCATTCAGTTTATTAACCAAAAGAGTACTCTTTTTGACAGAGGAAATATTATAATAATAAAAAAGAATAAAATGTTTTATTCATATTTTATATTTTACATATATAGTTCAATTGGAATAATACTGTATTTTTAACATTGTTTCTATTATTTTACTATACATAACTTTTAGTATCATTTTATAGATTTTGAAACACAAACTTGTGTCATTTTGTTTATATTAGTACATTATAATGCATGTTTAAAGGAATTATCATCAGATTAAGATGTAGAAGCTAAAGAGCAATGACTAAAATGAGACACAGATACATACTACATACCACATCAATCCAATCATAATACAGTTGTTGATTTTTGATTTTTTACACAGAAAATAGAATACCAATGAGAATAATAAAAATAGTAATAATGTAGGCCTCAAATTGGTTTCCGTAAACTTGAAGAATGCAAATGGTACTAGTAACTAGTAAACGGGGCATGAATTTGACTTTTTTATGATGAAAATTGTAGAATCTCAAATCTCAATACTCAATTCTCAATACACTTATAAATCCGATAACAAATTACACACGAGTACATAGTACATATGCAAGAGGAAGGAGCAATGAAGTATAAATTTATTTGCTTGTTTATCCTTTATCCAATCAATTCAATGGGTTCAAATTCGTTGAATTGTAAATAGAATAAAATAAAATAAATGTCGTATATTTATTTTATGCATATTTAACATGCATTTGGAGCAACAAAAACTGAAAAGATTTTTTAAAAACCTCTTGAATTTGAGGAGGATGTATAATAATAGTAATAATATTTATAATAATGGTGATTTTAGCATCCTCCATATGCCATATTACAGGCATAATGTATTTGTGGAATAAATAGGGGAAATGAGGAGATACTATATAGAATATAGAATATAGACTATAGATCCAGAGGAAGATAAAGTGAACATTGAACATTGAACATGGGTAAATATAATAACTGTAGAGGGATGATAGTTTGCATTTTTTATGATGCTATCACATCTACATGTGGATGTGAAATGGCGAAAATTGTAATGGTAAAATGTAAAATGGTTTGCAAAGTTGGTCTATAAGAACATGCATAATGTATATTGTACACATTCCTTCTCTCTCTCTCTCTGTGTTCTTTAAGGTATTTTGGGGCATGGAAATAAGTAAAATGCTGAAGTGGAGTTTCGTGTGCCGTTTGTTTACGTTCATGAATCTTCATTTTATTTATATCGCCTCCTTACGACTTACGACTTCTGAATTACGAGTGCACCGAGTCCTATCGCTATCGTAGATTACGATTAGCTCCATGTGGACAATTTTTTATGTGAAACGTTCCATTTTTTTTCAACAAATTGCAATTCAGGAAATTAGATATTAAAAATTAGGAATTACGAGCCTTGTCAATTGTCAATACATCTTAAGTTCAATGTGCATGTGCTGTGTACTGTGAAATATGTAACATGTAATACAGTTTTTTTAACAGGATGCTGAAAATGTTTATGTGAAAAATTTAAAATTTTCTTTGCATTAAAAATCAACGTACACATATCACATAATATACATCATATACATCATATAGCCCCGCTGTACCTTAGTCTATATTAGTTTTATGTTTCATGTGAAACAAAAAAACAAAAACAAACCTCGTTCTGAATTTTGAAGAGGTTTTTTAAAACAAAGATGAAAAACCCTTGGTACAGTATGCAAAATGAAGAAACGTCTATTTCAAAATACTAAATATCCTAGTTTCCATTTTCCATACAAAAGCCCCAATACAAAATGTGCACAGAACATACGCATATGAAAATCCTTTGTAATTTACGATGCATTAGATTTTGAAATGTATCTTGGATATTGTTCATGTAAATAAATTGTAAATATATAACATGGAAATGGAAATAGGGAGACATGGGCTATACTATACATGATACATTGTGTAATGTACATGGTAAATGGTACATTGTGTACAGTGTACACAGTACACGCATCCTATTACACAAGTGAGCAGTTAAATTGTGGCAGGAAAAGTGCATATTAGACATTAGACCAAGGATAACAAGTAAGAAAGCACGAGGATCGAGGATCATGTAAGTTTGTTTCAGAAAAAGCTGTACTCACTACTCACTGTGTACTGTGAACGCCAATGAAGTGAATCCGTGTATAGTGTATAGTGTATATGTCCTATATGTATTTCCACAGTCTAATGAGAGCTTTGTCTCTGTTGTATAGTGTATGGTGTATGTACTTTGTACTTTTCTAAATGTGCTCGGTTTTAGGTTCTAGATTCTAGATTCTAGGTTCTAGGTTACTACTTGAGTGAGATGAGATGGTTTCACATATAAAATACTTAAAAAGTTAAAAGCGTTTTTTAAAGACTTGATACTTGTCAAATTTGAAAGCCTCTTCCGCTCTTTTGCTAACTCACTTTACATCCATTCTATCTGAATGTGTAAGTGTGTAAGTGTGTGTGTGTGTGTTTTACCATGTATAATGCGTGTCTTGTGTCTTGTGTCTTCTCTTTCTTCCTCCTTTATCTCCTTCGCTCTTCTTGACGGTGTGGAGTGTGGAGTGTGAAATTTAGGAGTAGTGCACAATCCGTGTACCATCCCTAAATACACACAACATACGTACATACATACAGATAAAAGACATTAGCATAATAAAGAAAGTGCTGAATTCTTAACTAAAACGACAACTTTGAGTCCCTTTAGAAACACTAGAATCTAGCATCAAGAATCTAGAATTCAGAATTCAGAATTTAGAATCTCTGTGTGTGAATTTCTAGAAATAACTCTTGTGCAAATGCAAATGTAAAATATTTATATTTATTAAGCTTTTCTCTTCTTCTTCTTCTCTTTTGCCTCCTCTTTGTTTTCTTCTTCATCCTCCTTTTTACTGTACTATGTACTGTTTAGTGTGTAGCATGTGTACATTTTGTTTTATAATATCCATAATGCATGTAATAATAAGAGAGAGAAGAAAACGTAACTATTGCTATTATGATTACGGGTTTTCTATAGTCATCTTGGTACTAAAATTTTATAGTTTATGTTCATCTACATACCAATGCAATGTGCAATGTACAATGTGCAATGTACAATGTACAATATACACTGTACAATGTACATAATATGCATAATATATCAACTTTCATTTATTTCTCCATTTGTATCAAGTAGAAGTGGATTTGGATTTTTGCACTAGCTTATTACGACTTACTCCCATTTTATGCTCTGTGTTTTGTAGGTACTTTGTACATGATTTAAATGTACGTAGGAAGCTGAGGCATTCATCCATTCATTCAGATTACGGTGGGGATGTTTGATAGCACAATGTGCATGCATATATAATATATAAGTATAAGGGCCAATAGTTACATCGAGAGTCGAGAGGATGAGAAATACAAAATACATGTAAAGAGAAGAGGATGTGGAGAAAAGAAAAGGAAAATGCAGAACAAGTTGAACCTTTCACTCTTTGCCTGTCGCTGTCGTTTTGGTTGTCGTTGAGAACTGTTGAGACGTCGTCAAGAAGAATATTTTATGCTGTGAGTCATTTTCATTCAACTTGAGTATTTTGTGTTTAGTAGAGCTTTTGAGTATTTGAGCATTTGAGTATTTGAGTATTTACTCTCGTCTCTTCTCCATCTCTTTCTTTCTTTCTTTCTCTGGTGTTGCCTTCATTTCTTGTACAGTGTTTACATGTTTTTACATAAATGCGCTTTTTCATAATTTAGAACAAAGATTTACATTTACTCTTCACTCTTATAGAGAGAGTGAGAGAGAGAGAGAAGGAGCAATATTTAGGTTATAATGTACTAAAAGAACTAAGAACTAGGAGGTAGGAGCTACAATATGCACGAGTTTTTGTTCAATGTGCAAGTAATTTTATAATGGACTATCGGGCATTAAAAGTATTATTTTTTTAATCCCTTGAATGAAATCAGGAAGCGCGCTTGAACAACCAACTCACTCCAATGGTGTACTTTAGAGATTTCAAAGTGTAAATATCATACTCTATACTGATGCAGATATGCATTTACACAAAATACATAATATATAATATATAAAAGTATACACAGTATAGAATATACAATATACACACTTATCATAGCAAGAGATCCAAAAATCTCCCTGTGGACTTGTGGGGGAAACAGTAGCGGAAGAAGACCAAGAATTTATTCTGCACAAGCCTACATTATTCATCATAAACTAGAAGGAGAAGGAGAAATGGAGAGATACTGTGTATAGTAGAAGAGGAACGAGAGAGGGAGAGACTCAAAGTGTTCTGTAAGAATACTCGCCGTCCATGTACAATGTACAATATACCATGTGCTATAAGCTATAAAATTATTATATTTCAACTTATCTTTCATTTGAAAATGATTTCATGTGGAATATTCCATCACATCCAGAATTCAGAATCCAGAGGGATGTGATAGCGATGCAAACAACCTACAACATATCTACTATCTACAGCCGCTTGTGCATAAAATTATGCATATCTTGTTCATATCATATCATATCATTTTATATTTTGACGTTGTCAGAAATCCAAGTTAAATGTGTCCACCAAATGTGCGATATGATGTGAGATGAGTAGATTTGACTAGAGACTAGAGACTAGAGACTAGAGCTGAGCCGAGTTGAATTGAATTGATATGAGGGTTTATAGTTTATACAGTTAGGTTGTGTCGTTATTTAGACTACATCTTCCTGTTGCAGGTGCTTTCTCCTTCCACTTCACTTTGCATATCTTCTTCTCAACTACTGTACACTAATTTGAGTTGACTAGGTACTAGTAGTAAGTAGTCTCGTGCACCATACACCATACACCATGCACCTTGTAGAGGTACTCACTATTTTAGTAGGACAAATCACTCGAGTACTCGAGTTTAATTTGACATTTAATACATTGAAATTCAAACTTTTACATGTTACATGTGTAAAAGTATTTTAATGTCAAATGTACAAGGTACAAGGTGCCACATACAATGTACACGTTACACATTACACATTATTATTCAATTTATTATACGAAGGTTTATGTTGTGAGTAGAGTTTAGGGCGTAGAATATTCAGGATTCAGCGAATTCAATACTTTTGCATAATTTTTTTACATCTAATATCACATTTTTTAGTCCTTGAATTAAAAATCAGGGTGTAAATAGAGTAAAACAAAAAGGTAGAAAATGCAAAGGGGATCAAATTTAAAATATAAATAACTATATTTAACCACTTTATTTATTACTAAAGCCGAGTTACTCGATTTGAGTCGGCTCTACTTGTGCTTTTCTTTTGTCATTAAAATTATGGCAAGGTTTTATAGAATAATATAATATTATATTGTGTCTATTGTTTTCTCGGTGTTGAAAGCTGAGCGATGAGCAAGAAAATCGGCATAGATATATGTATTGCGCGTTCTCCTCACTTTACAACATGTCTTTGTATAAGTATTAAACGCACGTAGAACTTTATTTTTAAAGTTTTTCCCTATAACATATTTTTAACATATTTTTCTGTATAAACACAGATTATATATAGACAAAAGTAAAAGTATAGTTTTTAAATGATAAAAATAAATGAGGTAAAAAAATATATAGGAGAAAAAAAGAAAAAAAGGTACTAAATATACAAAACAAAGTACCATGTTTCTAAAACCAAGTACATGTATCATGTTTTATGTTGTCTACCGTCTATCGTCTACCGTCTATCTTTTACAAGGAAAATTTTGTTGTACATAAATTTAAGAAATCAGGTGGGTTGATAATCAATGTTTCTCATGTTGTCTCCGTACTTTCTATCTTCTGTCTTCTATCTTCTATGTTGCTCAAACCTTGACAGTGTTTTAGTGGAAATTTTGTAAATTTGTTGTTTTTTTTTTTGTTTGTTTTACTTTGACTCTCTCTTTCCTCTGTCTTTTAAAAGATTTCCTTCGGATTTACAATTTACAATTTACATTTTCTCATTGACCGAGAACCGACAAGCGACAAACAAAATAGAGAAGCGAAGAGGAGACAGAACCAAGTCTCAGAACTCAGACGCTTTCTTTCGTCACAGAAGGATACACAATACAATATCCAAAGCGTATCATCATTATAGCTTGTACATTCTACATGTACCGTAGTAATGATTATAATAAATAAAATAAAGATGCATGCACATTGAACGTGTACAATGTACACATTACACATGTTACATTGTGTATCACTGTGAATGGTGAATGTTGTATGTTGCATGTAGCCGATACATTTATATTTGTATTTGGTATGTACTTATAGTGATATTTGTTCACAAGTTTTGACTTGACAAAGTTGGAAAGTTGAAACATGTTGTCGTTGTCGTTCTCAGTGCCGATGCTGTTGATGTTGCTGATACTGACGTCTTATTCCATTGCCATCATTTGGCATTCGTTTTTGTGAAGTGAAACGTGATAAGAATAAAAACACTTTTAAGCGGTACAATCTTTGGCCGTACGTTTTTTGTTTTTCAAAACTTGTCCTAGTGTTTATAGACTCGGTGATTCCATTTGATTACCCGTACATACAATACAATAGAAAATAGAGATGTAACATGTACCATAGACGTAGATACTATATACTATATACTAGACTCTAGATTCTAGATACATCTAGAAAAAACCCGTATTCACATGTGAAACTTCCAAATTCCACATTCCCTTTTGCATATTTCCTCTTGTTTTCTCTATCCGTGTAAAAATGTAGAGGAAATTTGTACATGTCCTATTCAATCCACATACACATTATTATGTTTACAACATACTACATTACTACATACATTACAGCGTCGCATATCCTATATCCTACACTGAAGTATAATGTGCTTGCATTCCAGTGAAGAACATGGTTTCAATATGCGTGTGTATTGTATATGGCTAATCCTCCTCTTTCTCCTCTTTCTCGGCATCCTCGTGATATCTGTATTGTAGTATTGTATGTTGGTTGGTCGGTTTGGAATTCAAAATTCATACATGTTAATTTGGGTTTTCCAGTAAAAATTTTCAACCCTGAACGCTGAATTTTCTCCTCTTGTGTTCAGATTTAAAGTACCATTTATAAAATGTACACTGTACATTTCCACAGTGTATAAAAAATATGTATGTACAAAACAAAGTAAAACTTTGGAATAATATGAGAGGAAACGTCTGTGGTATGTTTACATGTATTTCTGTGAATGTGTATGTGAATGTGAATGTGAGAGTGTGAGTGTGAGGAGTGAGTATTGAGTATGTAAATGCTCATGTTGTTCATTCAAATAGATTCGGCCCCTTTTTCTATGTGATGCGGCACATGTCTAAGCGTGAAAACATTGTGCCTAATGGCACAAGTACAAATGGGAGTCAAAGTACACAAACGAAAAAAAACGGAGAAAAAAAAAGAAGAAAGAAAGAAAAAAACAGACCGTTGCGAAATGAACAAGGAGAAGAAAGAAGAAGAAGAAATAGTTCAAGTTGTACTTGTAGTTTCTTGTTCTATGCTCCAAACTCCATGAACTTTACATGTACAAAGTACATATTTCTGTTCATGTATTTGTATAGAAAATAGTATAATGTTTTTGTGGCTCTTTGTGTTCAGTGTTCACTGTTCAGTGTGTAGTCATAATATGTCTGTCTGTACATATATATGTGAATGTGTTTGTGTTTAGCTATACGGAATGGAATGAGATGAGATGAGAGGGGAATGGGTTGTGCGGTTTTGGTTAGAGAATGTATTTTGTATTTTATCACAATGTGTGTGTCAAGGGCACACTGTTTTTGGCACTGTCGGTGTTTTTTAACGATAACTTGTACGACTACAACCATGTCTTTGGTCTTTGGATTTGTTGAATGTTGGAAGCATGCTTCACTTGAAAACCCGTATGGGAAAATTCCATCATTCTCTCATCCTCCTTTCATCTCTAGATTCTAGATTCTATATACACATGTGTGGACACATACATACATACATACACACATACACGGTATACGCATACACAATTTTGAGTTTCAAACCAAGAAATTTAAAAGGACAGAGAAAGAGGCATTCACATATTATATATATATATATTATATATCTAGAGACAGAATTGTGGAATTGTGAAAGGATGGAAATGGAGGAAGAAAAAGGAAAAGCAAATAAAGGAACAAAAAGGATATTATTGGTTCGATTCTCTCCATTGTTCTTCATTTCGTCCTTTATGTACTTTACGTTTTTTATATCTTTTGGTTTGGTCTGGTCTGGTCTTTTCTGGTTTTCTTCGTCCTCCTTTTTCCCATCAATCCATCCATCCATCCATCTATCTAACAATCTATTCTTTCTTTCTTTCTACTCCAGCCTTTCTTTCTTTCTACTCCCTGGATTGTATACATTGTTTAAAAAATAAGCTAAAACTACATCATACATGATCTCCTATCTACTTATAAGATTGAAATACACTTGTACTCTCCAATCCTTTGTCTACAGCCAACAGCCCACTGTCTACTGTACGTCTGGTGTAGATTACAATTTACAAGCTACCTTTGTACGTAGCTCATGTACTAACGAGAGGGAGAAGGAGAACAAGTGCAAGAACAAGAAGAAAAACAGTTGAGTCAATTTCTAGAGAGAATCTAGAATCTAGAATCTAGATTGAACAGAGTTTACCTATATAGACTTACAATTGTAGAATTGGGACGATAATGGAAATTCATTAAAATTTTAGAAAGAGTTTCTATGGTTTTGGATGCCTAGAATTTTTCTGAATTACCATTATCGTCCCAATTCTACAATTATATTTATACAATTGTCTGACATCTCTTGATAATCTGTATAGTGTATTCGTAATACTGGGTAAACTGTAGGCTGTAGATTGGAAATACGCTGTAAGTCTGTGTATCTTTTCTACATGTGTACACTATACAGTATACAGCATACAGTGTATAATTTATATCATACATCATACATGATAATATATAGGTGCGTTGTATATATTGTATATTGTATGAGAGAGGTGGTACAACGTATAAAATGGATTAATGAGAGATGAGAGAAAGGACAGTTGAATTCTGTATTCTTTAAGAGTTTTAGCCTCTTTCCTCTGTGTAGAAAAGATGTGTAGAGAAAAGTTGGGAGGAATGATGAAGAGCCACAAGCCAGACCAGACCAGACCAACTAGTAGAAACTGGAGACCTGAAGGATGAAGGATGAAGCCACTAGGTAGTAGCCAGTCTTTTCCTTCATTTCACAAGAAAAGTTGAAGGAAAAGAAGAATGGAAAAAGGAGGAGAAGCAAGTGTACCAAGTGTACCAGTTGTATGTGTTATGTGGTATGATATGCCGGTGATTAAAGTGTTTTGTCATTGTCTTTCTCCAGACCATTTCCAATTCCGACTACAACTCCGATTCCGATCCCAATTCCAATTCAAGCTCAGACATACCATATATGTATTACGTATTGTATATGGTACATATACGTTCTGTGGTCTATGCCTATAGACCGTTTATATTTTTCGTAGGATCATTCTGACATAATATGAACTGTTTTATCTTGTATCTTGTCATTTGTACAAAGTAGAAATAGATATAGATACAGTTGATATAAATTACATTTATTTCATGTGTAATACAGAATACAGAGTACAGAGTAGAGATATAAATAGAGATGATGTGTATTTAGAAGTTAGAAGTTAGACATTGGACGTGGCGAATAAAATGTCTTCTCTCATCAAGTATTTTTCTTTTATTCGCAGTAGTGTCTTGTGTCTTGTTCTTTCTGTCTGTAGTCTCTAGTCTCTAATCTGTACAGTGTACACGGATACAGACACACACATATAGATAGACAATAGACAGTTTATTTTTCCTTCACGACTAACAACCAACAACGTATGAAGACAGTAGAACGTTTATTACATATTAGGGTAGTATAAGTACATGTCTTGTACATCTGTATCTATATCTATATCTATCACATGAAATATTATAGTGTACGTTGTACATTGTACATGAACCAAAAACAAGAAATTTCTAAATAATGTGGTTCTATCTGTCCTCATAATATATTGTGCATTGTGTAGTGTGTGTTGTGTATATTAGTGTGTAGTGTGTAGCGTCGTCTGAATTTTTGACTCTGGAGACGAGACGGGACTCAATTGAAGCTTCCATTTTACAGAGTGATGCTTACACCAAACTATTGTCTTGTGTGAATCCGCGTATATAAATTGACAGTGAGACTATCATGTCGAATGTACTAGTAGATTCTAGCTTGTAGACTGAAGATTGACTTATTTACTTGCTCATCTTCTCTAGTCTTCCGTCCTCATCCTGATCCTCTTCGTCCTCGTCGTTGTTGTCGTTCTACCGTTACACAAGATTCAAGAACTGATGCTCTATCTAATACCTATATGTGTGTACACATTGTACATTGTACATATAAATTCAGAGTGCTATTACCTAATGTTCATGTTCTACAGAGTGAGTTTTGTGCAAATGTTCTGAACACTGAATACTGAATCCGACGTATCTTTCGCAAAAGAATACAGGATACATCTTACACATGTGTACTCTAAACTCTAAACTCAAGACTACAAGTCTATGTAATATTATAATATAATGCGTAAGATTTGTGTTGTGATGTACTTAGTTCGGCAAAAGTGCGAAACAGAAAACAGAAGCTCATCTATAAAGTCTCAACTCGTTGCCAATTTTTTCTGATATTTTACATTATGCTCTCAAAATATATATTATATTATTATGTACTAGCTATATTGTACCTATCAGTTTTTCCTATAGTCGCAACTCTCTCTCTCTCTCTCTTTATTATATACATTTTTATACGAAAATACACAAGTATTAGAAACTCTTTGAAAGTTTTCCTCTTTCTTTATACATGTCATTATACTTTACTGCATACTTTGTCATCCATACCTTATACATTATACATTATTTCTTTTTATATCGTCCCACGCCCGGTACATCGGTACATGCTACATCGTACATCGTACATGGTACATGTCATTAGTTTCTGTATTTTTAGTAAGATTCTCTCTCTCTCTCTCTCAATCTTTTTTTCTTGTTCTCTCATGGGCCGTTGAATTGACACTGAAGGAATTATTGTACTCTTGCAAACTAATCTCTTTTAATTCCTACCGACACTCCGAACCACTAAATGACTAAGTAGCCAAAAATTACAGGAATAAGTACATTACATAATACATACATACATACATAGATCCACAATCCTCATATCCGCATATCAACTCTTTGGAAAAGATCTACTAAATCCTTTCCAAGTATGAAAATTTAATTTCAAAATGTTATGATGCACATGGTACAGGAATTAAGATCAGGATCTAATGATGGTGATGAGGATGATATCTTGAGATGGAGTATAGAGTATAGAGTATGGATTTTGTTGAATGAAAGAGAACAGAATAGGAATGGTGAGTGATATAACATGTGTGTTTTTGTGACATTCTAGATGCTAGACTCTAGATTCTAGATTCTAGCGTACACTTACGAGTTACGAGAGAAATAAACATGGAACTATCTCTATTTGTATTTGTATTCACATGGAACTCTGCTCTTTCTTTTCCCATACATGTTTTGATCTTGATCTTTTGATATTATTCCTTCATTAGCTCTCTCTCTCTTTCTCTTTCTATTTCTACGTATATTAATAAAATAATCACCCAAAGCAAAGCATGAAATGTCTGTACACTGTACATATCCATATGCATTATGCATATAATATAACCACATGTATAAAAGACGAGAGTGAAATATCGTATGTGGAAATGAATAGACATGTAAAGTTATAAATACATGGTGCTTCATGAATCTGTCTGTCTGTCTGTCTGACTCTTACTTTTGTAGTGGATGTGGATGAGGATGAGGATGAGCGAGTAATGAATGTGTTTGTCTATGGCCATGTTCGGTCTGGTTGGTTGTTGGTAATGTTTTGTGAGTCAATGCTGGATGATTAAACTTTCCCATGGAATACTGATGTGATGACTATATGACTACAAATACAAATACGACTACAACTACGGCAAAAACATATGACTACGAGGTAAAGGAAGAAAGTTGTTTAGTAAGTTTTTACTTGTGGAGGTAGATTGTAGATTGTAGACTGTAGATGAACAAGAAGTTTATGTATCACGGATCTAGAATCCAGAATCGAGAAGTTTTGTGAGTGAATGTGTACAAATGTGTCTAGTGTCTATAGTGGAAACCTCAAGTTTGAGCCACAATATTCCTGTTGTTGAGAAACGACAACTCCCCCGTGCCCATATTGACACACCATAATAATATTATATAATACGTACTCTCTCTCCTCTCTCTATTTTGTATTTTCTATTTAGTATTTTGAAACCATGGTGTGTGCAATGGTACATGAATATCTGTATAGCGTACATCTATGAATATCTCTATCTAATATAGCCTTGGAGATGTGGAGTCGAAATCGGAATCGGAATCGATCCCTGACAACCAACAACCAACAACCTATACTACATAAATTTCATGGGATATTTACTACAGCACACTCATATAGTTGTTTCCAGTTGCTAACTCGTAGTTTTCACAGCTAATTAATTTGATAAAATATAATAAGTTGAGACTTGAGAAGTTGAGTTTAGTTGAGTTGAGAAGAGTTCTGTGGCCAGCTTACGGCGTCTCTACGCTCTATACTCTATACTCAATTCTCCATTTTCCGTTTCTCCATTTCTCCTGGGTCCGCTGGTTTCTGTTTATTTGTAGTTGTGTGTGTTGTGTGATGGGAGAGTTATGTGTTTCAAATATAAAATACGACTGTAGAATGTAGAGTGTAGAGTTTAGTAGAGCATTTTATTCAGGACTTGTGGTATTGCATGGGCATATATATATATACATATGCACAATAATGTGTATTTATATTTATATTTATCTAGTTTGAGGGTATTAATATTTCTTCTCTTGATCTCTGTCATCTGTCTCCCTCATCCCACTTTACTTGAGCATTAAGCATCCATTCAAATTATAAAGATCAAGCCTATTTTGTATACTGTATATCATCCAGTACAAACTCATGTATTGAGTATTGAGGACTGAGCATTGAGTATTTTGTAGCTTTCATCACCATTCAACTCGACTATTTCTACTTGTTCAACATCAAGAATCGAGAATCGAAACAAAACATGGAAAAAATAACGAGTTGTATAAATAATAAATAAGCTGTAATCCAAAATACTGTGGTGTATTTGATATTTATATTTATATTGAAGAGTGTCCCTTTCATCCTTTTATACGTCTTAGAAAGTACAAACTGCACGAGTTTCTTTTTTATAAAATCCATGGAGTTTTTATTTTTTTTATTTTCTAAAACTAGGGGAAAACCGTTAGGAAAAGTTTGTATTATATGTATTTTGTATATTTTATATTTTGAATGTTGTATTGTGTATCATTGGAAATTTGAATCACAGATTTAAGGCGATTAAAATTTCATGGACAATATAATATTATGCATATATGCAGGAAAATATAAAAATATGAAAATATAATAAATTGCTCTAGGTTGTGAAGTTTTCTGATTTGTGTGCATCTTTTGGAGGATTATTAAGTATAAAGTATAAAGTATGAGATAAGAATAAGATAAGACACTAGTATAAAGTATAAAATATAACACAAATATCGTGTAAAACGATAAACGAAATACCACAAAAATGTAAAATGATTTTTTCCCCAATTTCTACATAAGTGAAAAAGATCTTGTTTTCCATGTGGTACATTTTGAAATTCATCATGCGTAAACTATACGTTTTTTTCACCCATGGCTCATGGTTGCAATCTCATTCGGTAATATAAAATTGAAGCTAAAAGGTGTCACATGTTTAGAGGAAGCATTCGTATAGTTGTACGATTTAATACTTTAAGGAATTTTCTCTGACTCTCAAATTTCGAATTTCAATTTCAATTTCTTTCCACATTTCCACATTTGTCCTCTATCCTGTACTCTCTATGCTCTACAAATATTCTGTATTTCAATAACAGTATGATAAATTCCAATGCGAAATGTAAAAATGTAATCAAGTTAGTTTTTGTTCAAGGACGTTTTGATATCCATATCCTTGATCCCTGGACTGAATCTAGAATGTAGAATGTACGTTGTACAGTGTACAGTTGTAATACAACCCGAGTTTTGCTATTGGTAGTTATAGTATTGGTCTGATGGATAAAGAAGAAGAAGAAGAAGCAGTAGACGTGGAAGAGGGAGGAAGAAAAAGAGCTTGGAGGGGGAAATTGACATAGTAAATTATTGAAGGATAGGTATTTGTTCTCATTGGGTGATTTGATCGTGCAGAAAAGACAACTGCCGCGAGTTCTCCTCTTCTCGCTTCTTTATTCTCTTGGTCGTACTCAAACTCGTATACTCGTACTCTTACTCTTTCTCTTACTGTTACTCTCGTTCATATCTCATAAGTCATACTTTGGCCCCACTTGATTTCCTCGAGTTTTCCAGTTCTATCTGGAGATTTTGGTAGGTTCGTTTACTATTAAATTATGGTCGTGCCTTTAGTTTCTTCTTGTTTGGTACGGGTTGGTTTGGCCTGGCTTGGTTTGGTATTGAAACAGAATAGTATTCCCATTCTTATTCTGACCGAGTTCGACTTACTTTACTCGACTTGTAAAGTAAAAGTTGGAGAGTTGAAATTGGAAGGCATGCCGTGAAGGAAGAAAGATAGAAAAGAGATGGAGAAGAAGTGGGAGAAGAGAGAGAAACGAGGGAACCAAACCGAACCGAACCAGTGAAGGAAAGAACGACAAGGCCATTATATAATGGGATGGGATAGGATGGAATATGGGTTATATCAATTGATAAGTTACACTTATCCAAGTTCATAGTTTGCAGACTCAGGAATAATAATATTATTATGGTATCTGGATACTGTGGATTGTGGATGCTGGATATTCTACATGTACAATGCACATTCTGTACGTATTCAATTCATGTCCTTATGTATAATAATGGGAATGGAAATGGCGATGGCATTCGCAATGGCAATAATAATATCTATAGATGTATGCATGTGGATTTGGATGTAGCGGATATGGGACAAAACGAAAATTTGGGGGCATGGAGCACAAGAAATAGTGATGGTAGCAGAATACCAGAAGAAGAAGAAGAAGAAGGCGAACAAGTGGAGAAGACAGTATAACGTGGATAGATAGAAATAGGAATAGAAAGTACAAGTAGACAAGTAGAGGAACCACCAGCGTGCTCTACTCGCCTGCCGGTTCGCCTTCTTCTCTACTTCTTCTTCTTCGTTTCTCTATCCTCGAGTTCTAGTTCCCTTCTTGAGTTGAGTTTCTCCATCGTCTTCATCTCCTCCTCAGGATTTTGCTGAAACTAAAATTACGGTTAGGGGTTGGTTGGTTGATGTTGTCGTTTCCTCCGCTTCTGTATTGTATCTATAGTATGTACTATATACTATATACAGGATAAAGATTTGAGTCAGCAGATGTATATTATTATAGATGCTATTTTACCCGATTTTGGATTACACATTTTCCCATTCCTTTTTGCTCCATCCATGTTTTAGTACGGTAAAGGCGGTTAATATCTTATATGCGTAATGGCAAAATCCCTACATAAATATAGAGATAAATTGTATATTAATAATGGTATTATGGAAAGCATTCTTTCAGGTTTTAGCTGGTCAAAGTATTTTAGATGCATACCGCATACCGAATACCGAATGCCGAGCCGTACTGCACTATACTGTACAAAGCATGAGATGTTTAAGATATAACAAAGCTCAAGACACAAGACACAATGTGTTTCACTATAATATCTATCAGTGGGTTTGGTCTGGTTTGGTTTGGTTTGGCTTCGGTTGGCTTGGTTTAGTTTGTTTTTCATATGGTATTAGGTCTAGTGTCTAGTTGTAAGTTCCAAGTTGTGCTATATTTTACTTTAATAGGATCAAGATGAACAAGTTTATGGCAAATTAAAGATTTATTTTACTACAAAAACAAAATTAATAAAATACTCAAAGACATTGTTTTATACTTTGTCCATATGTATCTACAATGTACATGGAACGTGGAACATGGAGAAAGTTGAAATGGTGCTGAATGGTAAATGGTGAATGGAGAAAGATGAAATATTCTGTGTACTATAAACTATAATAAACACGAGGACAAGGTATACATTAGACATTAGACATTAGATGGTACATCTGTAGATAATTTGGACTCGTAGGCGTTATTCTAATGGCAAAAACACCAAACACCGTTACTGCTTACTGGTTCCTGGTGTTTGCTCCAAATTCCAAATTTGATCTTTAATGTGACTGTGGATTTCGGGTAGTAGAAAGTAGAAAGTAGATAGTAACGTCATTAGTCATTACTTTTACATTTTAGTAAAGAATGTACAATAAAATTTGAATTAAGCCTCTCATGAAATAAAAAGCGTACATGTACAATTCATATTCAAATTCAAGCTTGAAATTTATTACTGTATGGAAAATGGAGAATGGAGAATAGAGAATGAAAAATATAAAAAGACACAGGACGCAGGTACACAAGCCTTCCTTGATGTTAAAGTTTCTTGAATATTATAATATGAATCCTGTAATGCTGGATTTATACTACAGCTTCTTCCTTCTTCCTCCTACAATTTATGCAAAGTAAACCAAAAAAAAACAAGGACAGAAGAAAAAGCGTATCACATGTTAGGAATGAAATGTCGTATGATGGGCATGGGGAAAATTGAAAATTTGAGGCATTTGGTTTTGCGGATAAAGTAGGATGCGATAGAATATAGAATGAGGAAAGATGAGAAATGGGTGAGGAAAAAAGACGAGTCGTCAAAAGGAGTTTTGAGTTTGAAGTGAAGAAAGAAATTTCCAAACACAACTTCATCTTCTACTTCTCCTATCTCCTACTATAGGATGAAGATGACGACGACTTTTTCTTTTACTACCCTCGCTCCATCATAAATGTGTGTACATGAATAAAATGTGTAATATATGAGAATTTGTCGTGTGACTATTGATAATTGAGACTTGAGAACTCAACGAACATGTGGATTATGGATTATGTAATGGGAGGATGAATAACATTAATATTTTTGATATTATGCATGCAATCTAGTTTACTCCCGCTTTTATCCATTATCCATTAAATACAATATACAATATTCATTTTTTCTATACTCTATTGATAATACCTTGTAAAAATTGTGCTGAAACTCAGTCTATTATTATTTATTATAGATTACCAAACCCCACAAAGCTATTTCTTGATGAAAAAAGAAGCAAGATAGTTTGAAAGGTTCCACACAGTTATACTAAACGGTAAATATTAAAGACCGTGTTAAGCTGTCACAAAAATAATAATAATAATTTCTGGCATCTTATTATTTTCATTGTTTTTTGTACAATTTTTAATTGACTTGATTCTTGATTTATTTTCCTCATTTTGGAACTGAGTAGTTGTCAAAGTTGTAAGTAAATGGTATAGAAATAATGTCATCAGTATAAAATCAATGTTTTTAATTAAATTAAACTAATTAAATAACAGTCATCTAGAACCTAGAACTGAGCAGACCGGTTCGTGACTCGAGACCAAATGGGAAATTTCAAAATTCCTAGAAAGTTTTCACATGCAAGTCCAATGAAAACACAAACCATTTGGAAAAGTTGAAATTTATCCTATTTTGAAAGCATAGAATTTTAAAGCTGTATTAGATTGTTTACATCATTATTGATACTTGATACCTCGATGTACGGTACATGGTATATAGCACACGGCAGTTAAAGATATAATATATTATGCATGTACAATGTAGAGGAAAAGAGGATATTTAATATTTAATCTTGTTGGCCGGATGCATAGATGAGAAAAGGTAATTGAAAGTCGTCACATAGTGGCAAAATGTTCCCCTCTAAATATGACTGAATTGAGTATCGAGTATTGAGTATTGAGTTGTGCATGAAAATTATATATATAAAGATATCGACATTACGATGGAACTTGTATATGTATTCGGAATTCTACATTCTGGATTCTAAATTTCTAAATTCTATAAAATTCTGAATAATATTTCTCGGTATCCATACATACATACATGCATGTGTGTGTGTGAAATGTTGATGTGTAATGTTGATGTGGGATCTACATAAAGAGTAGAATGTAGAATGTGGTGGATAGCGTACAACTTTTATTTTGTATTCTTTTTCTGCAATATCATCCATAATATTCCATGTATATAGAAAATAGGAAGAAATGTGGATTTAGAAGAGGAGAAGGAGGAGGAGGACAAGAACTCAAAAGAAGAAGAAATGGTAGTAGAAAAAGTTTTTTTGCCTGTCAGTATGTAAAGTTGTGTAAAAGTTATTCGTACTAGAAGAAGTTGTAGTTGTTATGAAGCGACGGAATCTATTTACACATGAAAGATGGTAAACGAGTTCACATGGTGAAATTATTGGTAGTCTGTATTCTCTATTCGCTAGTCGCTCTGGCTCTCTCTAGTCCTCGCTTTCGTATTCGTATTCGTATTCTCCATCTCCCTCGCTCTCTTTCCTTCTCTCTTTCTTGATTCCTAAGTGTCTCAGATGTGAAGGAGATAGGAAATTTGCACGGCGTGTAATACTGAGTAATAACAATAATAATATGCACTATTCACCATATTCTATGAAAAAAATTCAAATTTTCATGTACTTGTGTGTATATATGTACCATGTACAATGTATAGATAGTAGATAGGAATGGAATCAAATCCGAACATCCGAAGGATTTATATTTTGTCCTACATATGTGCTAGCATGCAGGGTACAGAGTACAGAATACACAGTGTGAGGTTTACTCAATATTGAATATACATGTACAATGTACATTTTTTTGCGGGGTAATATCTTATCACAGGATGATTTAATATAGTTGACTAGAGGGAAGGATAAACTATATTACATTACCAAGCTTTTGGGAATTTTCTACACATATAAATATTATGTATTTATTTATGTTCAAAAAGGTACTTTTTCAAACTCAACTAAGGCTAAAACTGTTGAGAGTTGGGAATTTAAAAGTGGAAAGTTTTTATACAATCTATTTACATGTACAATGTAAAGTATTAAAGTTGCAATGTACACGGTGCATATTAGATACATGGAAAATAATATAGAATATACAAAATATAATGTAATGCTGTTACACTTTTGTATTTTGCATGTTTTTTTTCTTTATTTCCTTTTCCTTTTTGCTTCATATTTTCCTTTTCTTATTCTGTACTCTTTAGTCGTTTTCTCGTCCTGTTGAGCGTTGAGCGTTGAGTTTTGAGTTAGCTGACTGTACAAAGAAGGAGGACTGCTAACTATTAGTATTTAGTTTGGTTGGTTGGCTGGCTGGCTGGTTGATGCTCATCTTCTTTCTCCCTTGTTAAAGTTGTTATTCTCATCCCATCCAGAGCATCGTCAGCATCATCATAATCATCGTCTTGGTCTTGGTGTTCTTCCTCCGTCGCATAGTTGCAGTTTTTAGTAATCAAAATGAAAAAGTCCTCATCCGCTTGACTCCTCATCTTTTTCTCTCTACGTCCTCCCGTTCCCGTTCTTCTCCTTTTTCTCTTTCCATTTCTGCTTCTACTTCTACTTTTTCCCGTTCCCGTTCTCTTTGCTCTTGTGCTTGTTCCTGTTCTTGTTACTTTCAGAGACGTGTTCATGTAGGCGTTTCATTCTCCCCACTCCTGCTATTACACCACTCCATCCATCCATCCATCCTTTCAACAGGGTAATATTAGAAATTAGAATTTTCATTTGGTAGTGTCATAAAAGCAGCAAATGAAAATTAAACCAAGCCCACAGTAAGCGAGGTTTTATATTGAGACATTATGATTTTGTATATTGTATAGCATACAGTGTATAGTGTATGGTGCATGTTGTATCATATGCTTATGCAGTACACAGTGTACATATAGAGATGGTACAATACGAATACGAATACGAGTATGGTTAATGTATAATATTGTACTATTCACTCGTAGTTAAAGAGCTTAGTCAGTGTTGAGCATCTTTTCTTCACCGTATACTTTTTCCTTTCTCCACCTCTTTTTCTTCATCATCTTCATCTACTTTTCCATTCCCCATCCGGTAGGGAGTTTGAAAAGTTTGAATTCAGGATTATTTTATTCCAGAGAGCTCAGTTTCCAGTTTACTCCTTCTTATTCTTCTTCTTGTACTTTATAAAAGTAGTAAGTAGTGTTTGTACTTTGTACTTACTACTTCCTTCTTTACTTCTTACTACTTACACAAATACCTACAAAGTCTCATGCCTCTGAACAACAACAGCAACAACAACTCCAACTCCGACTCCAACTATAGACCGTCGTGCCTATATAAATGCATAGAAAGCATCCAATTTATTTTATTTGATATCAAGTATGCAGGAGGCAGGATGTGTGTGAATGTGTGCAAAGTATCTGTATAAATATGTGTGCTTTTCTATTTCCTCAATGATGATGATCATGATGATGATGATGATGATGATAGCGTATCTCTTGTTAGTTTGGAAAAGTAGGAAGAATAGAAAGGAGAGGAAGAAGCAGGAGCAAGAGCACAGAGGAAAAAAGAGTTGAGTTAATCCTGATGAATTCCTCATGGTAGTTTTTTTTTCTCTGTATATTTATTATATCAAGTGACATGGATGTATAATGTAAAATACTTTTTACTTTTTACTCTTGGTACTTGCGGTATGTATTCTCCGCAAATATACACAATACATTGTATATTGTACACTGTGCATGTGTGAGTGTGTATGACACTGTTTAAGTTGTGGAATTCGGCATCATTTGCTCTATGGAATGTTCCAAGAAGTGAACAAGCGAACAAGTGAAAAGTGAAGACTTGCCGTCTCTCTCTCTCTCTCTCTCTCTCTTCCTCCTCTTGGGCATTGTTATCTTTGGCAAAATGTTTATTTGTTTATCAGTTTTTGGAACTCCTTCCTAATAATGGCCAACTTCATATTGTACTTTAAACTATATGATCCTTATTTGTTCCATACCTATAGGTACTATTTATTATGTATTATGTATAATGTACATTGTATAGTTGTATTTTGACTCTCTCTGTTTTGTTCTGTTCTGCTAATAATAATAATTATTATTATTACATAGTTTTTGAACTATGATTGTACTTATTATGATAATAAATGTACGAATTGAAAGTTGAAAGTTGGGAGCACAGTGGAGGAGGAAAAGGGAAGAATAGAAGAAAGGATGAAGAATGAAGAAGATGAGAGGAGGGGGAAAATAAAAAAGTATCTGTGAAAATTTATTATTCTAATGACTAATGATAATGACGGGAAATTCTTTTGTTTGTTCTCTCCCTATCTTTTCTAGGAGTATTTTCAAGTGATGAGATGACAACGACAACGGCCTGTTCCCATACAGTCACAGCCAGCGTCACTCAAACCAATGGAGTGAATTCAAATACCATTGCTAATGCCACCACCAACAACAACAATAATAATAATAACAGTAATACTAACAGCACCAACTCCAATTCCAATTCCAACTCCAACACAAGCACCAGTACCAGTAACAAAAGAAAGAAAAATTCATCTCCTAATAGACAAGGACCTCAACGATGCCAGGTTTGATTTAATTTTAAATTTAATCCCATTCAAAATCCAATTCAAACCGATTCAATTTAAAAATAATATGTTAGATATTCTGTATCCTGTACCGCGTGTTCTGTATTATGTGCAATAGCTTATGATTTTACCTCAGGAATTCACATTACAATTATATCTGTTCCTTCTTCTCAACTGTTTATTGTCCGTCCCCTTTTTTCATTAACTGTTTCATTCACTTTACACACATGTGCATATTTTACTTACGTCTGTGTACACTTGTACACTGTACAGTTTACAGTGTACAGAGACAAATTTATATTTTTCAAAGTCGTTCCGATTTTTTTTTCTCTAGTTTTAATCTATTATCACAGTTTAGTGTGCTGCTTTAGTACAGACTTACAGACTACATACACTAGATACTAGACACTAGACTGTTTATAAGATAGCACAGATAATAGATAGCGTAGATTTTTTATCCTTCACATTTTTCACGTCTCACATATAATTTTTATTGCATTTAAATGATTTTCTAAAGAGTGTGTGCTCTACACATTTTTCACCATGTGTCAGCAGTGGAAGAAGAATAAAGAATGTGTATAGCAAAGAAGAAGAAGAAGAGGAGGAAGGAAAGGTGGAGATGGAACAGTAAAAGAGGAAGAATGTGAAATGTGAAGGGAAAATTGAAAGAAAGGAACAAAAATGAAAGAGACGGAATAAAAAGTTTCTCAACAGTCAACTAGTTACTTGTCATCCTTGAATTCTTCAATCCTTGATTGCCACAGATTCACGTGAATTGTGCATTTTTATGTAATTAACAGATAAATATATGCACAATGAAGAGAAACGTTCATCATCATCATCATCATGGTAAAGGTTTTGATGGGCTTTGGGAGTTGATCGGAGCAGAACGAGTTGAATGGGACTGAATGGGTCAAAGATCAACTTCTATCAAGCTATAATCTGGCATCAGACATCAAAAAAAGAAGAAAAGGAAAGAAAAGAGTTAGATATCTAGTTGACGGAGGAAAACAAAATTACATGCAGAAAATAGAATGGAATGGGAAAACAGTGGAGCAAGAGAGAGAGAGGGAGAGAATACAAAACTGTCAAAGTTGGGAAGGAGAGCATAAAAGTTAGAAAGAGAATGGGAATGAGAATGAGAATGAGACTATCTAAACTACTACTAGAATGAGGATGAAAATTGGATAGAAGTGGAGAACAAATATGTAGTAAGAAGGGAACGGAGAAGGAGAAGGGACAAAGAGACCAAGAAAGAGGTAGAGAGAAAAATGTTTTGGTGGAATTAGAAGTTGGATTATAATTAAGCTATTGAATTTGCATTGGTGAAAATGTTATTTGGTGGATTGGTAGAAAGTCAAGCCAAAAGCCAAGAGAGTTGGAAAAGTGAGGGAGAAGTGTGTACATAAGTCGTCGTCGTTTTCCTCGTCGTTATCCTAGTAGTAGCAGGAACAGAAGCACAAGTAGAAGCAGAAGCAGTGGTAGTAGAATGGATAGAATGGAAGTAGTAAAATAGAGTGCCGTTACACTACGGTTTACAGTGACTTATGGTCCTTTGGGTCGTCGAAGAGACACTGACTTACGTGCATTTCGCTGATTTATACAAGCCTTACAGAATTCCAATGAGTCAGGTTCCATGTACAATGTACACTGTACACACAAAGCTTTTGGAGCATAAAGCCAAGATCCAAGATATCTCTCTCTCCCGCTCGCTCTCGCTCTCTGCCTCTCTCTTATATCTATGAATATATTGGATATATAGGTCGAAAAGTATTTGATCTTTCGGGGTACTACCATACACAATGAACATTGAACACTGAACTACATACTATATTATACTATATCTGTATTTATACATGTTATATATAGTTATATACATATGTCCACGGAAAACTGAAGTGCTGAACTGTACGTAAGTAAAAGTATGGAGAATGGAGGATTGAGGATCGAGAATGGAGGATGGATTGTAGCTTGTACTGTATGTATAGATCGGTGGACGATCTCAACTCAACGTGCTTTGAATGAAATTGATTTCCTCATTTTGACTTGGCAGGAGCTTGATTATCTTTTTAAGTGATGAATTAAGAGTCACAGTCCTATGTCGTATAGGTTATGTATCCATCTATATAGTATATAGTATACATACTAGATTTGGTTCTCATATCTTGTATCTATAACGGAGCGGAATATCTTGAAACTGCATGTAATATCTTATGCAGTTATACTTTTTGTGCACTCTCCACTCTGCACATACAATATACAACATACACGAACAACGAACAAGTGTAAGCACTGAACATGTGAACCATTTAACAAGTACATGAATTGCTTAAGAGAGAGAGAGAGTCATAGATATTTCGACGTTGACAATTGAATCGACAAATCTAAATCTAAACTGAAATAGAAACGGAACCAAAACCAACACCCAAACTGGAACAAACATCTTTCTTTATCGCCTCCACTCTTGAACGACTAGAATGAGAATGAGAATGAGAACGAGAACGAGAGGGATCACCAAAACCCGAGACTCGAATACTCAGGGAAGGGAAAAGAGGGTTAGTAGTATTATCCTGCAGGAACTTACTGCTAACTGCTAACTGCTAAGACGAACGACACGGACTCAACTTATGATTTTACATTACATTAATTTTGTCGCCTAAATGTGCTTTATTGTTTCTCTTATACGACTTTATACAGTACCGGTGTGCATTTGCATTGGGATCTGCATTCACATGTGTACAAATTATAGATAGATAGCGAATTTCGTACCTAAACACTAAACAGTGTAGAATATAGAATGTATGAGAAATACTGATTTACTGATTATACATGAGTAGTATGATGTATGATGGAAATTCTCAGTTCCTCAACTTTATTAGCCTTATATTTGGTATCCCATTCGTTAAGCCTACCTTTTTTAGTTCTCGTACCAAGAATCAAAATGTCCAGGATCTTGGAATAACAATCAATAATAATTGCCATGTAATTTCATGTCAATCGTTATTTCCATGATTAGTTCCTTAGTTTCCACTTTTGATGATGAATAATTAAATTTCAAGTTACTACTTTCTACTTGCGTGCTAACATGTCGAATGTCGAATGTTAACTGTCGAGTGTCGAGTGTCAAGCTAATTGAGCCCATTTCAAATGCAAGGTTCTGAATGGATTGTTCTGATATAAAACATAATAATATGCGCAATGTTCAAATACGCAATATGCAATGAACGACCTGCGATTCTCATTTCCCATAAAACTTTTGATGCTTATTTAGCTCTTATCAATTATCAATACCGTAGATCTGTTTATTGTTTTTTTACTTGATATTATTATTGCTTTTTTCATACAAATATGAATATGCAGAACTGCACAGCACACCTCTTAAAAATCTGGGCATATTTCAAATTATCATGTCATTTTTAAAATTTGGTGGTGTATTATTTAAAGAGCGTGCAACGTGCAACACCTACAACCTGCAACCCTACACACATGTATAATGTATAATGTATGGTTTCTGAGTTTGTTACATTTTGTTATAAAATGTCTCTATATTCGATATACGACATACGACATTCGATATACGTGTTAAAAACAAATCCTTTTTTTGTAAGCTATTACAGTCATTGTGATTGGAAATTGTGTGTTCTGGATCTGGATTTTTTGTCTAGGTTCTTTTTTCTTTCTGCTGTTCCTCAACTTAAAATTATTGAGTCAAGTGGAAGAAGCGAGAGAGAGAAAGAAAGAGAGATAGAGAGTACGGGATGACAGTTGTCTCTCTGGTATGGCAATAGAAGAAAAAGTTGACATTTGGAGGGACGATTGACATTATGCTTGAATGGTCGCTGATCTTGAGTCTTGAGTGTCATTCTTATGTGACTTGGAATGAAAGAGAGTGTATGTGAGAGAGGGAGAGAGAGAGAGAGCGTCAAACTTTTATCTCCTCTAGATTTAGACTACGAAAGTGAAAATGGATATTGGTTTTTTCTCTCTCTCTGGTTCTTTCTTATGCCTTTCGTTTTGGTTGAAGGCTTTATACCCTTCCTTCCTCCTCTTTCAATTTCATTCCACAACATGCAGATGCAGATGTAGTTTCCTTTCGTTTAGTGTAGTTTAGCTCAGAATAGAGAATAGAGTTGAATAGAGAATCGAGATTCGAGAACACAGTACATTACTGTGTCTTTAAGCATATTTGAGTTTTCTCTCTGTGTTGAGATTTCAGTTGGAGTTGGAGTTGGAATTGGAGTTGGAAAAGGAGACGAAGAAAAAAAATGTCTTCGCCCTGGTTTCAACTTCATACATGATTTCCTCTTGGGCTCAAACTGTAAATCGAAATAAATACACATATGCTCACAAAAACACACACACACATCCACACAGAGGTTTCATGTGCACCTTTGAAAATAAAATCCCATACTTGAATAGTTAAACCTTGAGTTTTAAAATGGAAACGTTTTCACAAGACTTGCTTTCCAGCTCTAGTTTTTTCCATATTCAGCTCCATTTTTTTGACATTATTTTGGTTTCTGATCTCTGGTTTCTGGTCTCTGCATACTGTAAACTGTAAACTGCAAACTATCTGTTTTTATCTTTAAAAAATAGAGTAGAAGAGAAAGAGCTAACAGCAACAGAGCATTTCACATTTCTCCTTTCAAGAGAGTTGATTGTTCAAATTCACTCAATTCAACTTGTGACTTGTCTCGAATTTTTCCAATCTGTTTCATCCATTCTATTGTATTTTAACCTGATATATTTTGGATTTTGACTGTACTCAAAAGATCCACAATCCACAGACTAACTTAACTTAATTTTGTGTGCAACGTGGAATTACTTGATCTAAAAATCCAAAAAATATTACACATTTTATTTATCCACTGCCAAACTAATTCTCAACACGAGACAGATCCAGCTTAAAATACTCAATACCGGTAAAATGTGCCTATGTTCCTCTTGTTGTTGAAACCATGGGAGCTGTGGTGGCTGTGGCTCGTTATAATATTCATCCGTCAATGATTGCTTTCATTACAAGTTGAATGTGTCTTTTGTATATTCGTCGGGATTTGAATCGTCGGTTAGACTGCATCCTTTGGGTACATTTCCCTTTAACATTGTATGCATTTTCCTATGCGTCCTCTCATAGGAAGAC
>JAQGBH010000573.1:0-47328 GCA_034698265.1 Sminthurinus aureus
AAAATTAAGAAACAAATCATGATTCTCTTTTTTAAAAAATCATGACATATGATATGATTCACGTATACACTGTCCTTTAGATGACAAAAAGTGACGATATTATTATTATTTTATAAATTATAATAATATTATTATGTACACACTTAATATTACGATGCTCTACAACAAGTTGTTGTCAACAACAACTATTAAAATGAATGGCCAAAGTAATTATACATATTACACATTACACATGCCTTGCAGATGAATTCATTCATTTTTTTCTATAATATTACATCAAACTATATTATTATGAGATACGAGCTATAAAAAGTATATATTTTTACTCTCTCTTCTTGTCTCTGTCTGTTGTACTATCAAAACTCATAATATTTGTAAATTGATAAACATCATCATGACTCTTTAATTTAACTAAGGTACATTGGACTGTTTTCAAGTTCAGATTATACATATTAATTTAAATTTTTTCACTAGCATAATGTATAATATTATTATACATCCATTAGTTGATTTAAAAATGTATTTTTTAAATTCAGGATATATATGTTTCCTTTAATGTCTTCACTAACAAGATAAGTACATTTCACTAATTTTGAATTGACAGTATCCTCTTAAATATAATGAAATATCCATGTTTCAGAAATGTATCTGTTTACATTTACGAAATACAAAATACAGAGTACACTGTACACAATATTATTATAATAATAATATATGCTTCCATTAAATTGATAAAAATCTGCTAATAAAATATAATGATCTATACGCATATATATTGTAGTATATATGATGTACTTTTAACTATTTTTTCTACAGTCTTTTATAAAATCTCGAACCTAAGTAGATAAATTAATTATGAAAATGCCCAAACATTCATATTTATCACATCATTATTATTTTTTGGATGTGTATGTAATAATGATTTTTTTTTACATGTTAATAACAATATCAAAATCAAGAACTAATAACGAATTACCTATACTTTAATTATATTATTAGTATTATAAAATATTACTTATATCATTTACCAAAATGGTAAATTATCATGATTTATTATGACAAATTACTTATTAAAAATTCTGAAAAAAACAAAAAAAAACCTTACCTCAAGATTTTGTCTTTCTTTGACCGTTTTGTTATTTGTTACAAAAAGAGATTTCAATTCAGTTTTATCAATAATCAATTATGTAACAATAAATTTTGACGTTTTATTTCGTAAAATTGCGACTTTACTATGTATATTGTACGGTTTACGTTTATTGTTACAATAATTAATTATTATTATTAAAATATTATTATCAAATATCAATAATTATGATTATACGATTGTCAATGAAAGCACTTTTGTTGGTTTTTATATTCAAGACGTTTAAAAATACATAGGTAGATATGTAGTATTATTACTTTAACGATAAACCTAATTGAAATCACAAACACACACACTCAGACACACAATTATCTTTTTCCTCTGTCTTCACGTGTTTTAAATCATAGTTAAAAGTTAAAAGTCAACAATTTAAATAAATAATTCTCAAAATTTCCTCTGTGTTTAAATATTCTCTCAAGAGATCAAGTTTTTCTATGCACATCTCTCTACTTCTTCTTTTGAGGTTTATTGAGGATCAAGTTTTATTTTTCAGTTGTTTTTTTAAAAACAAAAATATGGATAATTTATATTTTATATAGTGCGTGTGTTAAAACTTTATCTTATTTATTTATGTTAATTTTAAATATTACATCAGTCAAATAGTAGGTATTGTGTATAAAATATATTATCAATTATCAGTATCTCAACTTGTATTTAGTATATTTTTATAGGTACTCTCGGATTGTCAAAATTCCTCAAAACGTTTTTCTAATGGGATCTAATGGGTAAATGACGTAAATGTGTTACATGTTAAGAGAAAAATGTAGATATTTTAATTACTTTTCGATTAATTGATTAACCAAGCTAAACCACAAACTTGTCGTATTTAACCTTTGAACAAAAAAATATCTTGTAGTGTTTGTTTGGAATATAGTATAGTATTATGAAACTTTCCGACTTTGAGACGAGAAGAAGAATTTAGAACTATAATGGGTCATAATAATATGAAAATATTTTATAAATTATTTATTTATTTAGTCTTTCTCGAATAAAATTATTGGTGTAATTATTTTACTTTAGTGATTTCGTGTATAATATTATGTGTATAAGCTACTGAACATGTTAAAATCAACAGGTAATTCCAAAATTCGTGTGTTTACACTTGGACTACGTATCACCGACTAATGGTCGGTTCGTTTTCTTTCTCTCTACTTTCATCCAAAACACTGTGTATAGTGTATCATCCAAACGAGAGAGAAATCTCTCTCTTTCCTTCCTTTCAACTCTATCTCGTCGTTTTCTTCTTCTTCTTGCATGCACTTCTATTACTACCACTACCTCTACGACTTACTATATATATACAGATATCTCAGCGTGTGTGTAGTGTAGTAGTGTAGGTATATAGTGTACACTTTTCATGTCAAGATAAAATAATAACATTTATGTATTGTTATATTAATGAACATTTTATTATTATTCAAATGAATAACGCAGAACAATATTTTATAATATAATATCATTATAATATGTCATATGTATTATGTATATTATTTATATACATATGACTCACACTCTTTACTTTTACATTATGAGATTGCCTACTCAGTAAATATTCAGTACACTCTTTATGTATGTATACATCCATCATGTAATATCATATTATTATTATGGTTTATACACTCTATTATAGTTACTTTTAATCCCAATTATAGTTTGTATCCAAAAATATATATATGTATATATACATTATACATCTGCATGTATACTATGCCTTGTAATTTGTGTAGTGCAGTCTCCAGAAATCTCGGACTGCTTCATAAGGAAGCATTTTGTGTATTGTGTATATTATACATGTATTTTCAAACCCTAATCACCACACAACGTTTACTTTTAAGTTTAAATCGTCATAATATATTAGAATGGTCACTTATCGTACGATGGTACGACGTAAGTAAGACAATGTCGGTTTTGGAGGTTTATTATTTGTTTTTTCTCTCCTGTCTTATTAGTTCCTCAGAGAGGGACTGATAAGAGTATTAGAGCTAATACCTAATGCCTAATAACATGATACTCAATTGTCATGTAGCTATATGTGCCTATTGACAGCTTGAGAACATGTACAATGTACCTAAATACAGTAAAATTGTGTACAGACGTATAAATGTGTTGTAGAAACTATGATAAATTACTATTTATTGTTTGCATGTATTCCGTACAACAGGTCATTGATTGTTTTTTTTTAAGTTAACAAAAATATCCAATTCAAACTTTAAAGACAAGGGGTAAAAAGTATTTTAAATAGGATAACTATTTTTTTTGTTTGTTTTAAGGCATTGACTTTTGTAATAAACGTTTTCTATCTCTCAAATAAATATTATGATGAAATTGTATGGATATATAGTACATGTTATCAGTTTGTCCCTTGAAGATGACATTTAATATTTAATGCATGTTATGTACATAAATGCGTACTCTGCACTCGACTGTCATTTACTTACGAATTAAGAAAAAGGACAAACTAGAGTATGTATTACAGTACAGTATTATGTATTATGATAGTTGATGGACGCATAATAATAATAATAATAGTAACAAATTTCTACACATTTTATCCTCTTTACTCTCCCTTATCTAATACAAACTGAAAAATGAATTGGAATCATAATTAATACAAATAAAATGTATCGTCGTAAGTATAAGTAAGTACCTACGTCGCACAAAGTATAAATGTACAATGTACATAGATGACATTATTATGATACAGTGAACGGGGAAAATGAAACACAAAATCTTTCAAAGTTTGCTTTTCACTTGATGTGATTAATTCAAGTTCAGTATAATATTATATATATTGTATTGATTATAAATTATAAATCTACACACTTATGTAGATATTACTTTATATATTTATATTAATGTATGTTGTTTTTCTTCTTCTTCTATAGTTATTTGGATTTTCTAGTATTTTCCAGTGTCTCCGTGATATTGTGCATGTTGCATGTATGATTATGAAACTTTTTATGTTTGGATATTTTTACAAAGTAGATGGTTTAGTTTAATAAAAATAAATACTAAAATGTATTTGTATTTACACAGACTTATGTTTACATAATATAGTATCATGTTCATACTTCATACAAAAAAATAACAAACAGTTAACAGTACAACATCTAATACATTAATTTTCTTAGAACAAACTTTTCGATTGCCGTATTAATCTAAAAATAAGTGCATATATAACTACATATATTTACTGTTTACGCAATGAGATTTGTACGTGTCTTGCGAATGTATGAAGTATGAACTAGGGACACTGAATACGATAGATGATGGGCAGTTTTTTTATAACATTGAAAATTATAAATATGTGTATTGAGTATTGAGTATTCAGTGACACTGAACCTGAGAAAGATTACATTTCTTTCTACTTCTTTTCGAAAAAGCAATGCCAAACATTCGGAAAACGAGTCAATTTTACATTAATTTACTGTAATAGTAAGTTACCCCTACCCCTACACACTATGCAGCTTTCTTCTAACACAACTCTAGTTCCATTAAATTAAAAACATATATTATGATTATGTAAGTGGAAAATGCACGAGGTTTGATAATAAAACGCGTGAATAGTGAAGAGCTGATGCAGTAGTCGGAAATCGGGCTATCTGTCTTGATTTAAATTACATCTGCATGAGTCTACTTTATACTTTATACTCTTTACAGATGTTGTGTAGCAAGATTTTTTTTTTACATACAAATCATGGATATTATATGTTTGGTCTATGTAGTATGCATAATTCTCCTCATGTGTATACTGTATACATATGGAGGATGGAGTATGGAATAAATGTACAGGTAAAAACATTGACAAAGAGTATCACTCTTCACTCTTCACTGTAGTTCAATGTGGGAAGATGAGTACGAGGTAGCATGACTACACACTACACACTATACACAGATACAGATCATACTTCATATTACATTTGTGGCAAGTATCATATCAGTGCGTAGCGAGACCAAGTAAAAAAATGTAAATCTAAATCACCAATTGTATTTTGTTCTGCATTTACGGGTTTTGACTCAGGAAAAATTTGACTTCTCTTTCTCTCTCACTCTCCCTCTCTCCACATACATATATCATGTACAATGTACATAAATAGCACCACTACCTTATTACTATTACTAGGTATGACTTGGGACTTGGGCTACTACCTACTACATATATTTACCTCTGTGAATCTTTTTCTGCACGGGGACAAGTATAATGTTGCTACTAGTGTCTAGTATAGTAATGCATTTTGGCTTACTCATTGTCACACACATATGAACACGGCAAAAAACTCACCTCATTTTCTCACTTTACTCAGTTTTCCCTCTCTCTCTCTCTCTCTCTCTTGCATACACATGTACTTTTATTAATTCTGTCTAAGCATATTAATATATTATAGCTGTACAAAATTTATAGTATTTTGGGTGGTGCAGACGAATAAATTGGAGACACACACACACAAAAAGCAAGAGGGAGGGAGAGCGCACAAGCTTATATGACTAACATATGCTACAAGTTTATAATATAGTACAAGATGTGTCAAATTTGTCACCGGTCGTCGTTGTTCTCACTATCATCATTTTCATTGTCATTTGATACAAAGACAAAAATCCTACATTCTATAATGTGTGCACACTACACACGGAACACGGCACACGGGCCACTACATTTTCATACATTTTAATACTCCATACATGTGTCTACTTTTACATAATACATATACATAATAAAAAATGTCGATTACACATTACACATTTTAATAACATGGAATGAACTATTGTACACATACAACATACATACATGTGTAATTTAATTTAATGACTCTGTTTGAAAACGTCGTCAATTGTGCACATAATACATTCTCATTTCCCCCGTCTTATTTCTTATTGTATCTATTTTATGTATCATAATGTATTGTATTGTATTGTATTTATAATTCATGTTCATATTCATTTTCATGGATACCGGCAAAGGTACACGTAAGTATAATGTTAAATAATATGTAGTTTGTGGATAGTGATAGTGATAGTAAACTTACAATTTACAATTAGATATTAAATGTGTACAGTGTACAATGTACAATTTGCACAGAGTACAGAGCATGTATTGTATAAAATAACAAATAAATATATTTTGCAGTCGACAGTCAACATTCAGTAAATGGTAATAAAACTATTGTACAATATTATGATATTTTGTTTGTGTTTCACGTTTTATAAGAACCAAGAATCAAGAATCAAGTACAGGCTGTGTAATTTGTATGTTTTATGTATTAAATATATTGAATGAGTATAAATTAACAACAATATTTTATACTAATATTTAAATGCATCATGTTCTGACCCTGATTGAAGAATGAATCACATTGTTGATAATTGATAATTGTAGGTTGTATTATGTTAGTATATTATATAGGTACTACACTATTACACATTACACACTACCATTTACTACTAAGTACAAACTATACATGTATTTTTGTTTACGGGTAAAATTTTCTCTTGTGATATCATTCAAACTTCAAGCGTCAAACGTCAATTCAAAGGAGGATATTTAAATACGTCATATGTCATGTAATTCCGTTCAAAAAGGCAACGTGTGTAAAATGGAAAACTCGTTGAGGAAAAGGTATGTGCAATGTGCATGGAAATAAATAAAACATCCGAAAAATTTTGCCAATCTGAATTATTATTTCATTTCATACTTTTGTGTACTGTATAATATTATGTACTATTTCATGTTTACAATGTACAAGAATCACTATTGATTATTGATCTAAATTGTAGTTTGTAGTTACATATGTATCTGATATTTTGCATTCTAATGAGGTTGCATTTACAACAGTAACTACTAAATACATGGATGATTCGTCTTTGAAATATGCCAAATACAACATATGTGTGTATAAAATATAAAATTTCTTGTATCATCACAATCATTTATCTATTGATGATTATTCTGTGGTATTTAAATAAATAATAACTGAATTATTTCAATGACTGACATTTTGTAAGACCTTAAAATTGTGAATAATTTCCAATTCCAATTCCAATACCAAATCACAAAGGATGATGCACATTGTACAAGGTACAATACATGAATACAGCTATGACATAGATAATATGTATGACAGACTTTGAGAGAGAAAAGAAGAGAAGGAGAGAGATGACTCATACCTCATACACTCATACATCATACAATGAAAATACAGTTTCTCATCCATCCATCTATCCATATTGTCTAACACGTGGATAAAGTGAAATGAAATAATTAGGCTTCGAGCTTCAATAATGAAACACAATAATATAATAATATAACTCTCATTTTAATTTTTATTCTGTAATTTTTACAATATTATTGTTAATTGTTATGTATTACATTATATGTTTGAATTGTATTATAATTACAATTACAATTATTATATGAGTAGTGTGTAGTGTCAAGTATTTGTGCTTTCACTTGTTTTGCCTTTTGTGTTATACCTTATACCTGTCAAACATTTGGATTCGGTGGACTAATCTGTTGTGTATTTCGTATGATTGTACATATTATATGCCAATGACAATCATGGTAATCATATGTACAATCTCGCGCTGTGATGCATAACATCATCATCATCAGCAGCACCATCATAATACAAAAATAGTCTAAAAGTCTAACCCCAAAAAAATTGAAGCTACATGCTGTTTCCTCCAAAAAAAAAAATTCAAAATTTTCAAACTATTCACAGTTCACAGTACAACTGACAACCTGTGTATCTATAAAAATACTTGGACTTACTTAAATAGCTCTGCTTGTTTTATATCTAGAATCTAGAATCTAGACATGAATAATATTTGTATGAGAGTATTTGGTTACTGGTTACTGGTTGCTCTGTACACTTAAATTTTACATGTATTCAATATGAAACATCATACATCGTGTTAAAAGACCATGTACTACTCTGATTTTGATTTTGATGCTGATTATCCGAATGAATTTGTACCATTTCATCCATCCATACTCCATACATACACATAAATAAATAAATACAAATCTGATTGTGTGTATTGTACATTGTGGATGGGTTATAATTGTATAATTTCATATACTCATTCATATAAAATCAAGTGTGTATAGGATGTGAGATGAGGAGAAAACCAAACTACAACTACTAACTACTAACTACTATACACAATACATCAAGTACAAGTAACCAAGTCTTTCAAATTTCACAGAGTGATAGACGAGGAGGTGGAAAAAAGGTGGAAGTAGATTTTCCATTGTATTTCCCATAATGCATGATACATCTCTACCTTTTTTTTATATGTACTTACTTTTGATACATGACTGTGATTTTGTTGGTCCAAAAATATATATACACCATACACCATGCACAAGCACCACGAGGAAGAAAGGCGTAAAGGGAACTTCATACATAACATAAATAAATACATATGTGTCTGATGTCTGTGCACAGTGCATATGATGTAACATGCTGTATAATGTATAGTGTAATGAGAATGATAGATGGAGAGATCGTTTTTTACACAGATGAAAAGCAGTGATAAGGATATTATTTCTATGAAAAAAAAATCATTTGAACCTACTGATATTATAGATTGTATTTTGAACAGGTACATATCTATCTGTAGTCTGTAGTTGTTGGTTGGTTTTATTTGGTCTATAACATCTAACAGTACATATATATCATATTGTTATGTATTTGTTGTATTTTATCCGTAATGTGTAATGTGCTTGTAGTATTGGTTCCTAACAGAATTATATACATTATTTATTTCATTTATTTATCCAATGTGTACTTTGGCTCATATTATACCAATATACGAATATACACAATACACATGCACACAAATGTATCAGAATATCATCAATACCTATCTATATCTATTTTCTGGTGGTAGTAGTAGTAGTAGTAGTAGTAGTAGTAGTAGTCGTGTGATGATGATGATGATGTGTGGGTGAGTCTGTCTCTCTCAATTCTCAATTCTCAATCTTTCTGTTCCGTAGTTGTACTTGTATTGTGTATTGTACATGGGTAGTTTGTTGTACTTTTGACATGAACTTGAAACATTTAATGTTGCGTGTGTACTGTGTAGAGTGTAGAGTTGTATATGGATACAGGTTTGAGGTAGATACAGCATACACACATATGTGTATGATAAAAATGTATAAAATATATTATAATAGTATTATAATTGTATAGTAATGTGAGGGTTGAATAGAGTAACAGAGTGAGAGAGTAGGAGAGTAGGAGAGTGTGTAAAGTGTAAAGTGCGAAGCACTGCAGTTGTCCTCTGTGTTTTTTTCCTACCCGTCCCTGGAACCTCAATGCTCATACACACATCCATATTCATACGTTATGTATATGTATCTATATGTCTGATGTCTGATGACTGCATAGGTACTTGACCAAGAAGCATTAGGAGGAATAGAAAATAGAAAAAGAAGAATAGGAATAGAAGTTTTGAAATAGAAAAAAATTAAAGAGGGTAGGGCACCTTATGTATTATTATTATTATTACTCCTGGGAGCTTTTGGTTAAGATTGAGAATCTTGTGATGTGATGTGATGTGATGAGATGGGGATAAGTGAACCACGCTTACTCACTACTACCTATCCTATCATATTCTATCTGCATACGCAATACTCATACGAATACAAATACGTTCAACTTGTTTGGAAACTTGCTAGTAATATTCAGTACTCGGCTCGGTACTCACTACTCACGCTTACATTCACACTCACTCATAGATACTCATACAAAGAGGAGAGAAAAGACGAGAAGAGGTACATCTTCCCCTTTTCTTCATCTTCTTTCTTTCTTTCCTTTCATTACTCGTTCTCTTGTAGTCTCATAGGTTGTACAGAGTACAGAGTACTTAGTACCTAGGCATAGGGAGTGCAGGGATACAAACTATTATAAGGGAACCTTCAGCTCAGCTCAAAACACATAGTAGAAGCAATCTACTCCTACAACCAACTCCAAGTCAACGTTCAACCAGTGGAATAAAAAACGTACATAAATATATACTGTCCAACTGTTAAACGTTAAATCTGTGCGTATTCAGTATACAGTACACATGGATGTTGATAATAATGGTGATGATGACGACGATGACGATGAGATGGAGAAAAAGTAGGGAAAAAAACTAATACGAGATGAAACCTTTAGTTGGTTCACTAGCTGGATGGCTGACTGGTTAGGTGAAGGCGAAGGACTCTCTCTGCTATAACACAAGACACAACGTAATTTAATGTAAATATAACACTAGAGACTAGAGACACTAGAAACTAGAAACTAGACATTAGACACATATGGAGATGAGTTAGATATAACTTTTATATCTATTCTATATCACCACCTTGCTGTACACACTGTGCACTGCACAAGGTACAAGGCATACATGTATGTTTATTGTTGATATGTAGAAAAGTCGTAGCCGTATTTAGTTTCGGGTAGTCTTCCATCATTTCGTCGTCCATGTCAAAGACGCATCTATAATCTATAATCTACAGTGTAAAGCATACATATTGCTTATGTATTGTGTATTGTGGATACATATGATCACCATCACATACAATTTGTACGTGTCGTACATAATATGAATGTATGATATGCATGTGTATGAAATTAGATGATGATGATGGTGCTGGTGATGAAGAAGAAGAAGAAGAAGAAGAAAGAACCCAATTCTCCAAGTAAAGTTGCAGCACTTTTTTCTAAACGTATCTATAAACTCTCTAGTCTGGTCTGGTCTTGTCCTATCAAGTAAAACCAAGACTCTTTCTTGTCTTGGACGAACAGGAGGGAAAAGAGCAAAGGATCAAGAATCAAGAGCACTACACCACTACCTCCTTTTCATGAGCAGGGTTGTTTCGTGCACTGTGCACCGTACATTGGACGACGTATATCGTAAAGGGGCACTTATGTATTTGAATGCATCCAACTCCTGTCCTCTCAACGGCACTATGTATCTAATGCCACATGAAATGATGAAGGAAGGAGGGAAAAAGTAAACGACAACAACGACAAGAACAACGACAACGGAGACAACCAAACCAAACCAAGACGTAAGAGTAAACGTAAGCAAGTCCTCGCAAGTTGCATCAAGAGGGTGAAACATGAAAACATGAAAAACAAGAAGAAAAGAAAGAAAAAGCGACCCATAGTCAACGACAGATAAAGATTGAAAATTTAAAACTGAAAATCCGAATTGAAGGAAAGAAAATATCCATAAACAGAGGAAAGAAAAAAATTACCCACACCACACCACACCAGAAGTATATCAAAAACCAAAATAATACCAGAGATATTACTATAATACTGTATGAGGGTGACGATAACGATGACGATGAGGATGAGGATGATGACCAGGATATCTACACATTATACATTAAACAGTAGACGCTATACCCTATACCCATACATTATGCATATGTGTACATTTATATCTACAAACTACAAACAAACGTCGAGTTGTATAAATTGTAAACATAAAAAGTCTAGGCGCGAGAAGGAAGAAGACGAAGAAAGAAAAGTCCTCTTCACCTCTAGCTGTTTCTCTCTCTCTCTCTCTGTTTACCATGTACAATGTACAATGTGAGGGTACAAGTGTACAGTGTACAGTTCATATGTATGGATTATGGATGCACATATAGGATAGCCATGTTCTATGTTCTATGTTTGTCTCTCTAAACTTGCCCTTTTCCTACATTACAACTCGTAGTTGAAATTCAAATTCAAATCCAAGTCCAAATCCAACGTTTTCGTTCCCTTTTCTCTCAGCTCTCAGCTGTCTATACATTACACATACATACATATGTACATACGCTTACACACGTTTACGTTTTCCGTGTTTCATGTGCTTGTAATAAAATCAGAGACATGTATAATTTATACACTTTCCTATAATATGTCCTGCATGTACTTTAAATTATATAGATGATACATAGGTGTACGCTATACAATACAAGTGCATTTTGTTCCCTGTATCCTCCTTATATTTTATACATTTATACATTTACACTTTACACACTTGATGCATCATCTCTGTCTACGAGTTTTTCTCGAGTCTTGAGCATGGTCCCTTTTGCAGTCAAAGTCACTCATATGTCTATCTATTATCTATTCATCCAGCATGCTGGATTTTATATGTGTAGCTATGTGTAGCTATATTCTATATTCATATGCTCCTTTCATTTCATTTCACCTTCTTTCATTATACAAGTTGACTTTTGTTGTATTAGTCATACTCGTAGTCGTACTCGTCCTCCTTCTAGATCCTTTTTGTTTACTATGAGCGATGAATTGAGTCGGGGTATCAGTTCTATATCATGTGTGTATGTGTGTAGAGAGTAGAGAGTAGAGTGTAGATTGGGATGTATTAGATATTAGATGTGGGCTGGATAATGGATAATATTGTATGAGCTCTACATCGTGCACTGTGCATGAGTTGCCCGAGGTTATAAGTACCTGTGCACTAGACACTAGACATTAGATTTTAGACACTAGATTTAAACAGATCCATGCATGTGCAACTGAAATCCCAAATCTCAAATCTGTACCCTTGACTTTTCTTCTTCCTTCTTCATGTCTACTTATCTACTGCTTTTATGTGTACAGCTGTACACCGTATACCGTACATTGTACGTTATACATTAACTGTACACTGTACCCTTACATTTATACACAGTACACTTGTTGAATGTACAATGTACACGGTACAATGTACACTGTATACCGTACATCGTTCATCGTATATTGTACATGGGCATTCACCGTCTTATTTCGTTATCCATTTGTTTTGTGATGATTAAAATGATTCAATGTGTTACAATAATACACTCACATCTCCACCAGCTAGAGAGTAGAGAGTAGAGAGTAGAGAGTCGAGAGTCGAAAGTCGAGAGTAACACGGAAGCCACTTGTTCTAATATCACATGATGTGGATAAATTACCCAAGTTTGAATTCAATCCAATCCCATCCCTTCCAATCTATCCATCAACTATTAGGTATGTAAATTTATCCGGAAAATTGGGATAATTGAATGGGAATATTTCAACCTTCATACATTTCACAGGGAAAAGTAAAAACTAAAATGAAACCCAAATATGAAATATTGAATTTTCATCATATGCACAGTTTTAATACGTTATATGATATAACGATTATAATACCACCAGAAATTTCAAAAAAAGTGACAGTGAGATTTTTTAGGCGATTAATAAAAAGCTCAGATTAATATGATAATTATGCTGACTTTTATGTACTCAGTACTAAAAGCTTTGATTTTGTTTGATTTGGTTTTGAGTTTTGACAATATGTTTACGGATTACGGAATTGTAAAACCCACTGATTCATTCATTCGTTAGATAAGAGATAAGAGATCGGAACGGGAGATGCGAGCCGATACAAAAACGGGAGATGAGACGCGTAAGGATGAAGAAGAATGAAGAGGAAAGAGAAATTGACTCATATGAAATCCCCGGTTTTAAACTTGAAACTTGAAACACACATATCAAATGCAAATGCCATTGGCTTTTCATCCGAAAAACACGACTAAACACCGCTTTACTCTCTTTTTACATGTGACATGTGAGTGTGGCACCTAACATCTAAATCTAACCTTGTTTTGCTCTCTCTCTCTCTCGGATTCTTAGAATGACTCGTATTGGATGACATGACAACTATCAGTGCATTGGGGAAAACAAGAATAAAGAAGAATTTACAACTCATTTCTAGAAAAATAATATACGTAAGTGATACGTATTACATATTACATGCTACAAAAAACAAAAAACAAAAAACAAACTACACGCTATACACACATTTCTATAGATAGTCAACACTCAACACTCAACACTCAAGACTCAAGACTCAAGACAAAGTATTAAGTAATAGCAACATTTACTACCAACTACCAACTATATGAATATCAACATGAACGTGAACTAAAAACCAGAAACCTCTCAACTCTCAACTCTCAACTCGTAGTATTTCCAAGTATTAGATACTTTCTACACTCTCTATGTACACTCTGCACTCTACAGAACATAATTCACAGAACCAAAACTCATTTTCAAACCATGTACAACGGATGCAGTATGCAATATCTGTACATTCGTAATTCGCACCGAGTCCATGTGCAGATACACAATATGCATAAATATCTAGAATTTAGAATCTAGATTCTAAAAGTGTATGACATGGGACATGGGTATTGTGCCCATTAAATTTTTAGATGATAGGCGTCTTTTGTGCATCGTAATATTTTCCGTTTTTTTCTGTCTCTCGCTCTCTCTCGTTCGTCAACTGCAATATAAAATATAACATATAATCAATTATGTATTTTCATACAAATTAAAAATTACAAACAGGAGAAGCCTTTAGTATTCAGTATTCAGTATTCATCTTTAGTGCTGAATGTTGAAGAAGGGAAAACGTTTGAAATTAAATGAGTGTTGTAATAAGAAATAATAAAAATGAAAGAGCAAACGATTAACGAGTTTTGGTTCCAAATATTTGTCTACACTCTACACATTTTACATTTGTGTATGTATCATGTATTATGTATTTAGTACTTAAATACAGATATGAGAGAGTGATACTGTAAATAATATGCATAATTGTACAATGTATGCTGGATACTGGAGACAAAACTGTGTGGAGTTTTGAGTTTTGAGTATTTTGAGTATTGAGTTTTAAAACAATACGTGCACAAATTCATACGTCATCATGTGTATTTATTGTATATTATTGAATCTACTTGACAACTTGCGGATGATAATGAAGATGCACTAATAACTAATAACTACTGCTCACTACTTACACATCCTATGTAATTTGCTCTGCGTAAGCAAACGTATCATGTGTCATCCCATATCCCATATCCCATACAATACAATATTTAGAATATGCTCAATGCTCAATCCTCCATCCTGACAGAGAAAATAACACTGTACAAATGCCTGCTGGTTCTACATTTGTATGCGCCGTGTTCTATGTACATTGTAAATTGTAAATTGTATTGTACACAAATGTATGCATGCAGTATGATTTTCAAAGAAAGAAAAGCGTTCATCATAAAGTCACAACTACAAAATACAAACTACAGTGGAAATGACTGACTTGTGAGCATATAAAAAAGTACAGACTATAGACATTAGACATTATAGATTTGAGGGCTGTAGGCTGTGGGCTGTCACATGGAAAGAGCAAACAGCAAATATATAGCAAATATTAACAAACCTAAGAACAATAACAAGTATTAGAAGGGGGAAAGACGAAACAAGACGAGACAAGGAGAGACATGAAAGGTTAAAAGAAGTAAAAACTGAAAAAAATCCTGAAAAGTATTAGGTATTAGGATTAGTAGTAATAATAATAGTACTAAAAGAAGAAGAAAAGGAAAAGTTGACGAATAAAAAAAGGCGAGAAGTCAGCAAATATACAGTGAACACTTTACAGTCTAAACTCTAAAGTGTACAGTGCAGAGGCAGGAGCAACAAAAACGTTTTTTCTCCTCTTCATCTTCTTCTTTATCTGTGCTATGACAGAAAACAGCAAGTACCAGTGATAGTGATAGTGAGTGGAAAGACAGGCAGACAGACAGTCAGTCAGAGAGAGAGAGAGAGAGAGAGAGAGAGAGGATGAAAAGAAGGGACCAAAACCAAAATCCGGACGAGTAAAATAATAATAATATGAAGCATGAGTAGAAGAAGAAGAAGAAGACGACGACGACGAAGCAGCTCCAGAACCAGCTCAAAGCTCAAGAATCAAGAATCAAGAAGAGAAACAGCACAACAGAGAGAGAGAGAGAGAAGAAAGAAAGAAAGAGAACTCATCGTCAAAAGTGCAGAGATGCATAAAACAGTAATAGTTTGCCTTGCACGATATTATAAAGATAATGAGAAGGCAGTCTAATTTATAATATAAATATATCTAATGTCTAATGGTCTCCTTCGTCGTCTTCTTCTTGTTCTTCTGCTGCTTTTGCCATATATGTATACTCTGTTGGGATTCAGACTTTTGGTTTTTGGTTATGCTTATGGTTATATTTTTAAATATCATCCACCAAGTACTTGTTACTATTTACTTACTACTGCAAAGACATGTGTGTAGAGTGTAGAGTGTAGGGTCATTTACATAAAGTTAAAGTTGGATTTACTCTGGATCCTGGATTTATTACGAATCTACTATAATACAGTACATGCATATACTTGGATAATACTAATACTAATAATAATGTACACACGCTACCTACTCGGTTTCTGTGCAGACACTTCATCTACACAGACTACAGCGCATACAGATTACAGATATATTGACTCTTTCTCACTCTCTGTCCTACTGTTTTGTGCTCAAAACTCCAAACTCCAAACTCTCAACTCCAAACTCCAAACTCCGAACTCGGAACTACGAACGTGCATAATGTATAAAGTATAATGAATATGTTGGATGTTGGACATGTATATACTAATCTAGTAGTAAATGTGCAAGCCAAATGAACTTTGTTAATCCATGATATAGAATACAGAATAGAACATAGAACATAGACATGTGCTTGGTACATCTATTTTTCATGCATTTAGTAATCATACTCATTATACCCATGCACTGTATACTGTACACTGTACACTGTATAAACTCATCTCTTTTTCGTACTCACTCTCACTCACTCCACAAAACTGTTTCGTCATAATACGTGGATTTTAGTGTGTACTCTGAGCAGTAATAGTGTAATACGGAGCAAAGAGTACGGAGTACGGAGCTCATTGCTCATCACACGTAAATGCATACATATACAAACATACTAAATACACACACTGTCTCCTAATACAATATTGTCGACACTCAGCACAGTGCAGAGTGCAGAATACACAGTATACAGTACACAGTCGTCTCTACTTTTCTCATCTTTGTCTCAGGAAGAACACAAGACATGAGACGTTCCTCTGCCTTGTTGCTACACAGAGCAAAGAAATAGAAACAGAGAAAGAGAGAGAGAGCGACAATTTCAATGGAACGAAATACACAAGTCCAAGTTGGAGGAAAAAACTAACCTTCGAGATTCAGAAATACAGACTTGTGCATTGAGCATTGTGTATCGAGAATCGAGAATCGAGAGTATTGTATATTGAACATACAGCATGGAGTATAAAGTATAAAGTATGGAGAACGAAGTAAGTAAGGCTAACCTTAGGACGATGATAACCGAGTACAGTAAGAAGGAAAGAAAGAAAGAAAGAAGAAATGAAAGATGTCCAATGCTCACACTCACACACGCTCCTTTACTATCTTATCATATTACACATTACATTTACGCTTACGAAGCATTTTCCTATGTATGAACTATAAAGACATTGGCAATCTTATTTTTCTCTGAACGGGCGTGTGTTGTGTACATATATATATATAATATATTGTACATATTCATGGATAAACACTCTATATATACATGACAAGTAAAAACGCCCGTCACATGACGGGACAAATAAATAGTCTATAGAATCCAAATCCGATGGTGAAAAAGCTTTGCCCATTTCATTTTAAATTCTCCACAGCAAAAAAAGCTAGTAGATTTCTTTCAACTGACTTTTATCCAAGCAAATACAATAGCTTTCTACCTACTCCAGAGTAATGGCTATTTGTTATTTGTCTTAGCCAGAGTAATGGCCATTTCTCTTAGCCAGAGTAATGGCTATTTCTTTTAGCCAGAGTAATAGCCATTTCTTTTAGCCAGAGTAATAGCTATTTCTCTTGGTGGACTCAGACCATCACGCCACCGGATACGGATTTTATGAGGGGGTAGGATATTCTAGGATCTAGGATGTCAATCAAGCTTTGGCGTGTCGAAATAATAATTTTATTATTACCAAGTTTTTTATTTGAGCAAACTTGAATTACATTTGTATTTGTATTTTGTATTAATTGTACCGTCAACCGTTTTTCTCTATGTACTTCTCCATCAGGTTTTTGGACAAGAGTTCAAGAGTACAAGTGTAGTTGGTAGTTGATGTTTGTGCACCAACTGTATTTTGTATTCTGTGTTCTGAGTTGAGAATTGAGAGTAATGAGGCTGGGATCTGGGACGATGACAAGAAACGAGTGTAGTTTGTAGTGTGGAGTTTAGGGGTTGGAGTTTGGAGAGACAGGGATATTCGTAGGTCGTAGGTGTAATAAGGAATAATATCCAGATCCTTCAAGCTTCAAGTTATTATATTATTATACCAGCATATGCTTGGAGCTTGGAGTTTGGAACTTGGACTGGACTAAATTGGATTGGCTTGGATTGGATTTGTATGAAAATTTGAAGAGCAGTGTAGTTTCATGTGTGATGAATGATGTTGTTTCTTTCTTTCTATCATCTGTGAAGAAATGTATTTGTTATGTTGCATTAAAGACAGCGAATGTCATTGTCATTTTGATTGTCCTGTTCCTTTTCATTGTCTGTTATCAATCAGTCTTTATTCTTTATTACATAATTATTTACAACTGATTTTAATACTAATATTTTCATATTATGCATAGAACACAGAACATTGAACATGTGAAAGAAGACGTGCTAGTAGATAGTAGATAGTAGGACAAATATCAAATATGGATCATGGAACATGGAAATGGCCAGGCAACAGATTGTCTCACACAATTATAATATTACACATGAGTACTGCATACTGCATACTAAATGCTAAATACTAAATTGTCATGTAGCTTGTAATTCCTAATACAATGTGCATACTAATATAATAACTAGTTAGTTACGTTTAGAGTTTAGAGTTTAGATACAAGACAAATGTATAGATAAATTCTACATTCTACATAATATTAGGATAATATATTATGTACATAAGTATTAAGTATTTCTTTATGAATAATGAATTACACATATTAATCTATATGCACATTGAACATGTTTCCACTTTCCACTCCAACAATAATTATCACAAATATCATCATCATTGTTTCATTTCATACCATAGTTCATACTCGGTACTTTGTACATGAGCTTGGAAAAAGAAGAGGAATGAAAGAACCATCATGAGTATCTGTATTTTAAAATAAATAAAATGATATGGGCACCTGATCCGATCTGATTTGATTTGAACTGATATCCAAGCTGTGCAGCCAGTCATTTGTGTTTTGTATTTTGTATTTTGTGTTTCATTTTTCTCTGAATTGAACAAAGAATAAAAGTCAAAAGTAAAAGTTCAATGCTCAATGCTCAACTTTCAATAAACACATAATAATACCTGTGTGAATACTGTACACCGTACACCGTACACACAGGAAAAAAAACACATGCAGGTGTGGATTCTGGATACAGATTTGAATTTGAGCAAAAACAATGGAAAAAACAAGTGATGGTGCATGATAGATTGTAGGTTGTAGGAAAGCAAAGCTAAAATCAAAGTAGCAAGCAGCAAGCAGGAGTACATGTGAGTAGAGTTTGTACACTGTGTACTGTATACTCTATGTAGAAGCAACTGTGATAGAAATTAAATGGAAACGTGGTAAAAAAAAGTGAGTGAGTGAGGAAGGAAAGGAGGAAACACCATCACAATCAGCAAGCATCAGGAGTAGGCTGTAGCAGGAACAGACACAACGCGCAGCGTACAGTAGACAAACAGGTAGACAGATTCACCTTGCTGCTCCTTCTGCTCCTGCTTCTGATAATGATGATGATGATCATCATGTGTGTAGTGATTTGGGATTTGGGATTTCTCCCCGTCTGTCTGTCTGTGTTTTGTGTTTTGTATTTTGTATTTTGTATTCCTATTCCTATTCCTATTTTGTACTATAAACTATAAATGAATTTGACTGGCTGGAGCTGGAGCTGTTGTTGTTGTTGTTGTTGGTGGTGGTGTTTGATGTGATTGCTTTAGGTGTATTCAGTATTCAGTATTCAGCATTTACAGTATAGTGTATGCATTCGCGTATCTAATTGTCTACCTCTTACACTCACACACACACTCAATCACTCACTTACACCTTGCATTTGGGATTTAAGGCATATTGTTAATTTCATTAGATTGTACATGTACAGTGTGCAGTGGACAGCTGTAATCCAGTGTAATGGAGAATATAAAATGGAGGGTTTAGCGAGTTGTGCTCTGTTCATGTGGAGTGAGTACTTTTGTCACAGTTTGCACTTTCATATCAACATCAGTTTTATTCCTTGCTCATATTGTCAATTATGTATTCAGTATTTTCTATGAGCTACTCGCTACTCACTATTACTTGTTGTGTCCTGGCATCGGCACTGGCATTGGCATTGGCACTGCATTGTCATTGTATTCTCTGTGTAGTAGACGGTAGACAGTTTGTGTGTGAGGAAGCAGTAGCGCTGTCACTAGTCACTACTTTGTTTTTACTTATTTGCTAGGAGCATCCTTGTTTTTTTCTAAAGGGTTTGGAGGTAGATAGTAGCAAGTAGCAATTAACTAGTCGCTATATTGATACAGTTGGCTAAGTTGCTCTATTCACTGTTCATAACGGAGATAACACAAAACACAAGTAATTCTCATCCATGTCTTTACTATTACATACGCTGATGATACTTTTAAATAAATAATATACATTAGACATATCATATAATGTGCATAGAGAAGAGAGTAGAGAGTAGAGACGCACATGACATATTATAACACAATCTTTATACAACATATACAAACACTAGCATTCACCATGATTTTTGGATGTACATTGTAACATGTCCAGCACTTTGTAGTGTACTGTGTATTGTTTACAGATTTGTCTTTAATAGAGCTCTTTAATAGAGTTTGGACATCATCATCGTCCCTCTTTTTTTCTGCAATGAATTTATAATCTATAATAAAGGGAAAAGGAGGGGAAACTTTGATCCTATGTTCTCAAATGTAGAGTCTATAGTCTATGGTATATAGCGTGTAGCGTGTAGCTTGTAGAGTATCGAGGTAAATAGTAAGCATAAGCCATTACCATTACGAGTGCCATTTGCTATCGAACATAAAGTAAAAAGTATCAAGTCTCGTTTGATGTTTGATATACCACAAAAAAATTAAAGAGCGAGTGTGTGCACCTGACAATCAGACAGAGAGAGATACAGAGAGAGACTTTTGTAAGGGCCTGTTGCCTCTATTTCCCATTGTACTTTTACTTTTACTATTTTATGCACATGTACATTTGTTTCACATTTGCATGCAAGCGATGTGATGTGATGCGAGCTGAGCTGAGCTGAGCTGAGTTGAGCTGAGCTGAGCTGTAATTGAGTTTTAGTTTCAGAAACAGAAACAAAATCCGAATCAGAATCAGACTGATACTCATTGTCAAAAAAAATCTCAAGTCAAATTCAGATTCAGATTCGGCTTATCAGCTGCAGGAGCAAGAGCAAGAGCAAGAGTAGACATGGTACAAAGTAGTAGCACGAATAAGGAATAAGGAATAACGAACATGCATGGAAGCAAAAGTAAAAAGCAAGTAAGAGCGGCAGCAAGCTTTTTTTTTCCTTCTTGTTATTGCTTTTTACTCGTACTTGCTCCGTTGTTTTTTTTGTCCAGGTCCTGATTTTTGAAAGCGTAAGTAGTAGTAAGTTGAAGCTGTACCATTATGCTTATTATTGTTATTATTATTGTTGCGAGGAGTGGATAGACTAGAGACTAGAGTCTTGAGACTAAATAATATTGAGTAGTGAGTAGTGCCAAGTGCCAAGTGAGTGTAGTGAAATGATACTTGTGTCGCTTTTACTTGTTCCTTCTTGCTTCTCTTTCAGTTGATCCTGCATGAGGAATAAAAAATAAAATAAAAAATACTACGTAATAATAATGGTAATAATAATACTAATGCTAATGCTAATGCTAATACAACGACCTGGGATATCCCAAAGAAAAAAGAATAAATAATACAGAATACGAGAGGCAAGGTGCAATAATATTGTGAAACGTGATGTACATATAAGCAAGTGTAATGTGGATAATGTGGATAATGTATAATGCATGATGGATGAATAAAATGAATATCCATAATACGTGGAAATAATGAATAGGGATGGTTGTTGATTGTTGAAGCAGAAGTTTTTGTCCTCGTGTTTTTGAGAAGGACAAGAACACAAGAACACAAGAACAAGAACCAGTATTTAATATATTTAGGACTAAAAGACCAGGGTACACCAAACATCAACCATTAACCATCAAACAACACTACAGACTACTGACTACAGTAGAAAAGTCAGGCAGAAAAAATGAAGCAAAAGCAAGCAAGTGCCGAGTAAATGCTGGGTGAGACATGAGACATGAGTACATAAAGATAGACCATATTTTCCACAATCCACAATCCACAATTCACATGAACATGATGCATGAACTTATTTGGGTAAAAGTACTTATGGTTTTCTAACAATGGGTCTTTGGTTTGGTTTGGTTTGGTTTGTCTTAGGTAGTAAAAACAGGACCAAGAGCAACTAACAACAACCAGCCGAGATTTTCCTATTATTCCTCTCAAACTCGAATCACTCACTCATACTTCATACTGAATCCCCAAGTACATGAATATGTATTATGTAGCATGTGCACCAGGGAACAAGAACTATCACATGTACATCTGCATAGGTGTTTATGTCTCAGTGTGTTGTAAACGTGTCCATCCTTTTCTCATGACTATTGAGGATTGAGTAAGTACACGAGGAACGAGATTGACAATTAATATTTAGCACTCCATGTACCATCCGCACTTTTGACATTGGACACAAGTAATGAGTCTTTTGAGTCTAGAGTCTAGAGTCTAGAGTCTTCAACTTTTCAGTTGATTCTTGATTCCTGGTTCTTCCTTATTCTCTTTCAGTTCTTGATCATCAACATGATCTTTCTTTTCTCCATATTCACTACCCATTAGAACCATAACAGATACAAGTCGTGCATATTTTACACTTACTCTACCTTTTACTTTACTATTAAAAATCCCGTCTCTGGTCTCTAGTCTCTGGTTTCTATATGTTGTGATGTGATTCTTCTCTCATTATAATAATGGTTTATGGCGATGAGATTACTATTACACATTAAACATTATAGATTATAGACAGACAGGCAGACAGACTATCGACTATCGACCATCGGCTATCAGTAATATCTGATATCTGTATGTTATATATGTTGTGTGCACCACACTACTGACTACAGCACACAGCACACATCACTCAAAGAGGTCAAAAGTGAGAAAAAAATCAACTTAAAACTCAAATTTATTACAAACTAGAAACTAGAAACAAGTACATAATAATATCTCGTCTTCTCTCGTCTTCTCTGGTCTAAAAAGGTGAATAAAAAAAAACAGAAAACAGATATTATATTGATATTTGATACGCTTTCCTCTTTTGCCCGTTTCAAGTCATCTCCATAATTCCCATGTAGGATACCATGTAATATAATTTAGTGCACAAAGCACAAAACTATAAACCATAAAGTATAAAGTAAAAAGTATAAAGGCACCTACAACATCATATTTGGAAAAGGAGGAATTTTTTCTACAAAATCATGGCTTTGTGTGACTGACGTGGTGACATGTTACATGACACAATATCCTTTATCGTTTATCGCTCAGAATTCTAAATTCCAAATTCCAATAGCTGATGTAGAGAACGCGATACATGTACAATTTTCCATTGCAGAATTTGGTGTATTTTGTATTTTATTCTCTCTGTATCTGTATCTGCATAATATATTAGTATTAGTACTTGGTATTTCTTTGCAAATAATTTTGACCATACACTTTCCTCACGATATACATTCTTATACAAAAAAGGTTCATTGATTCCCAATTCCAAACTCCTAACATTTCTGATTTGGGATTTCCAAGTTCCTAAAATATCCACAATCTAAAATCTACAATCTACATCTTCGACTTAAAAAAACCATGAATGAGGATCAGGTGAAGTGTGAGTGTAAGAGTAAAATTAGCCATAAACCATAACCAGTTTTCACTCGAGTGTCGAGTGCAATACACAAAATGTACACAAAATTTTGCGAATATTGAGTATTGAATATTGAATATTCCAAGTTCATGCACTCAAAAAAAAATAGCAAAGTGTTTACTAAATGCGCACTTTCTCCTCGTGTAATATTGAAAATGAATGTATTTTACCAGTTACCAGTTAGGACTCAACAGCTTACATTTTACACCTCATTTTTACACACAAGGCTTTTTGCCCTCGCATGTGTTTAATGTTTAATGCATAAGGAGTTTAGACTAAAAACTACTTGATACTTGTACATTGTACATGACTGGACTAAATGTGTGCTTAGTATTTGCAATATTGGCTAAAGATGCCCAATTGTACCAAAAAACCGTAATATAATGTCTGATTGATGACTATTTTCTATACTGACTTAGTATTACTGAGTGTAATATAGGTACAAGTGTTTTATACAAACCACATGGCCTCTGCTAAACAAGTACACTTGTACGTTGTACGTTGTGTGTTGTACACAGTTTTACATAAAACTTGTTAGGCTTACTTTTACTTTTGTTAGTGGAAATAAATGAAACTTTTTGGGATTTTTCTTCAATATTCAGTATTTAATATTCAAGCTTGACCTCTTATTTTTGAGTTGGAGTTTGAGTTGAAAATCCAAAACATTCCATTTTTCATTTTCCGTACTCGTTATTTCATCTCAATTCCTACTGTTTTTATTGATGCTGGATTGATGCGTCTGACGTCTGACTTGGAACATGTGAATCTGATGACAACCAGAATATTCAAGAGTCTTCATCTTGAATTTTGAATCTTGAATCTTGAGGTAAATGAGATCTGTACTAACAAACTTAGAGTTTTCAATCATGAATATGCTGTATTTCACAGGATGAAAAAGTAAACTGCTACTAGTTTAGAGTGTGGAGTTTAGAGTTTGGAGTATAGAGCAATAAAAACTTGACAAGTACGATACTGATATTGATATCATTGTTTATTTTCATTGTGGAGGAATCGTCAAGACTCAAGACTCAAGACTCAAGACAAGAAACTCGAGAGAAGAAAGAAGCAGAAGAAAAAGATACGTGGTCAAAGTAAAGCAAAGCAAAGTAAAGTTCCTCTACCTTTTTCATCTGACATTCGACATTAGACGTTGGACATTTTAAATTCTATATTTGACAAGGTAAATATGTAAACAGAAGAAAAAGTAAATTGTACGCTAGGTTTACATTTATTTCGTAATGTACTCGATATTCTATGGACACGTAAGCATTTGTGTACATTTCTGTATGTATCAAGTATGAAGATGACATCAAAGAGGAGTAAGCAGTAGAATGTACAACATACAACGTACAACGTAAAATCTAACTGAAAGATACGTAATTATTTAGTACGCATAAATATAATATTATCTGGTGTCCATGTGTGTGTAGATTAGAGTTTAGAGTTTCGAGTCTAGAATAAAAGAGGAAGAGCAGAGGCTTTTATAAAGTACAAAGTATAAAACAGGACGAGTTGAGCATTGTGAATATCCAATATCCAATATCTCTATTGGACAGAAAATTTTGATGCTTGGTGTTTGGTATGGAGTATGGAGAAATTGGTCCTCGTCGTAAATTTTCTCTGTCCATTCTCCATTGTCCACGCACTAGAATCTAGAAGAAGCAGAACATGTTCAAAATTTAAAACCAATGTCAAATAATGTGTATGGTAAATTTCCTCATCCTCTCCTCAATTTCCTTCTTGCCTCATCTCATCTCGTCTCATGACATGGTCAATCCTCAATGCTCAATGCTCAATGGTCAACGGTATATCGTGTCGTGATATGTCGTGTTATGTCGTGTCGTCTGATGTGTACTTTGTATTTTACATTTTATTGACAAATGTATTATTCTTTCTATATTCTATAGAAATGTATGTGCATTTTACATTCTACATTCTACTGATTGTGCTGCTGGTGCTGCTGCATAAACTAATTCTGATAGGAGAATTACAACTACTCAATAAACTCCTTAGTTTTCGACGAGACGTAGGCTGACACGATGGTGATAAGAGGACAAGAGTGACGACGACGAAAACTAAAACGACAACTAAAACGACGACTAGAATGAAGATGAAGTAGTAGGAAAATACAAGATACAGAAAGTAGTAGCAAGAGTAGCTCATAATCAAAAAGAGGGGTATAAAAAAGAGACAACTCTGAAGAAATCAAGACTGAAAAGACATTGAGATGAGGACGAAGGCGAGACGAATGAAACGATAGAAAATTTGAAAAGAAAGAAAGAGAGAGAGAGAAAGATGGAGATAGGAAATACAAATACACAAACACAAATAAAAGACACAAGCAAGACGTGCTCCTATAGACGTGATAATGATGATGATAATGTGTGTACAGCATGCAACTTACGTCTTACGTACACCTAGTTAATTTATCGTTTGTATTGAACACAAGTCTGCAGCACACACACACACACACACTCTTATCTCTTACAGATGGGGAAAAAAATTTAAAGTGATATTGCATGGGTATAGACAAGGAAGAAGGAACAAGGAGCCCAAGAAATTGCATGATACATTGTAGTTGGAAGGTGAGTGCGAGTGTGCAGCATCTCTAGTCTCTACTCATCTTTAGATAGGCCCAGCTTTACAGTTTACACGTATGGATCTTGTATCTTTTATCTGTTGTGAGAGTCTAGAGTCTAAGGAACGGGGAAAGTCAGAGCGCGATAGTCCCTGAACACTAAACACTAGAAACTAGAAACTAGACACTACACCTTGCACCTTGCACGTTACACGTTACAACTAGTTGGCTACCTATGGGCATTTTAAATTATGCGTACCGAGATGCGTGAACGTAGTGGCAAAACTCATCTTAATTATGCGTCTGTTCGACAGTTAGAAAGTCCACTCCACACGTAAGACAGTAACCACTTACACCATGATATACAATACACAATACACAAAGCAAGAACAAGTGCAAATGCAAATGCAACAAGTAAATACTGCATGACTCATGACTCATGAAAAAAACCGGTGACCGGGTGTGTATTCTGTGGAGTGTAGAGAGTGGAGATTGTGTAGATTATAGATTCACGTTCACGTTCACATCATTTCCCACTGGTTACTAAACACTAAACACAAGTGACCAGCCAGCGGCTGTATTGACTTGGAAAAAATTGAAGATGAGCGGAGACTGGAAGCTGGAAATTGGAAACTGGGCCTGGAAATTGCAAGAAAATAATTGAGGCTTGGCCTATTATATTACTATAATATAATGATAATAATGATATTATTTGTATTATTAAGCAAAGTAATCACTTATCACTACAAAATGAGGTGGCGAGTAAAGAGTAAAGAGGAACGAGAACCAGTGAACCAGCCAAGACATTAACATGTTAAAGAATTAACCGTAACATGACTCATCTGACTCTGAAACAAACATATTAATTTCTGATATTTGACACTGGATCCACCGACATTTGACCTACTTTTACTTCTCCAAACTCCAAACTCTAAGCACCCTGACAATTATTTAGAAATGGTACCAAACAAATATGTTTATTCTTGGAATCAAATCAAAAATATTCAATTAACTATTAAAGTGTTTTTTGATTACACATTTCGCATTACATTAGATCATAAATATTATTTGTCATTTGTAAACTGTAAACATTTCAAATTTCAAAACTCGGCGACTTCCTCAATCAATACATAAAAATAATAAATAATATTATAAAACAAACAAAAGTATTGAAAATCCACTACGTATTTTTACCAGCAACATGAATGAATGAATGTTTTTGAATTTTGAGAGACTGTCGCTGCTGCTTTAAAAGGTTTGAAATTCCAAACTTATATACAAGCTACTGTTAGCTACCCGTATTTACACTCATTTTAAAAGCTTATTTAGTACCATATTTAGTTGTATTATGTCTACAATACACAAGACAAAGCTTCATGAAAGACGCGATCAAATGTATGAACGTAGACAAAGTCTAGTCTGTAGAATATAGAATCTGGTCTCTAGTCTCACTTATCACATTCATCCTTCATAAACATTAAACGTAAGAATAGGAATAGAGAGAGAGAGAGAGAGAAACTGAAATTGATATGGAAAAAGAACCATAGTCTGCCTTTCCACTTTTGACAATCGACAATCTATTATTGATTAGCTCAAGTTATAAGTTATAAACATGTCAGATTATACATTACCATTATTTTTAAAAACTCTGCATTCTACATTTTCTACACAAAATATTTATTCGAGACAATCTTATGACTTATGACAGTACACAACAAATCTGGAATCAAGAATCTGGGATAGCAGTAACAACCTGTCTAATGTTACGTATAATATATAATATCTAGTGTCTAGTCAGCGGTATCAAAATATTGTCAAAATTTTGCCTTTAAAACATTATTCCACATTTATTAGATCCCACTTTCCATTATTTGAACCGTTGTGCCAATTGCCAATCGTCAAATCGTCAATCAATTCTTGTGTCAGTCCTGAGGGCTGATTTTTGTTTTTGCCTTATCATTCAAACGCTGGAGATTGGAGATCGTACCCCGCACACACAACATACAGATATATATATATATCTGTACACTGTACATTGTACGTTGCACAACTTTGTGCATCTTTGGAAAAGGGAAGCAACAAGTTGCTTCCCTTTTTTATTATTTCGTTCATTCTAAAACTTGGTCCGTTTCACTCTCACGTTTCCTTCGCTTTGTACTTTGTACTTTGAATAAACTTACTGAGCCCTTGATTTTGATTCTGATTCTGATTTTGACTCTGATTCTGGATCCTGGATATAAAATGTAGGAGCATGTAATACATGATTTGCATATTCCTACAAAATTACTGCACATTGTACATCGTACATCGATCGTCCAGTCCGACGTCACACAATGTACAAACTACACACGTGATTTCAGTTTATGTGTACAGATTTTACCCATAGATGTTTTTCCTATACTCTCAACACATCATACATAGAAAAATAGAATATAAAATATAGTAGATACGCCTCCGCCTGGACTTTTTTTATTTTAAATACAGCCCTGTACGAAACTTTTCTTTCATTCGGCAGCTTGTAGCATCAAGTCTGAAGGCTCAAGACTCAAGACTCAAGGCTCAAGGCTCTTCTCTCAGGCCTTTGCTCCAACATGAGGTTTAAAGTTTGAACACACAAAAGATGTGCACATAATGCATAATGCATAATAAACACATAAAGAGGAAAAAAAACCATACAAAAAGGGAAAAGATTCAACTCTGCCTTGAACACGGCACATTGAAAACTGAACGTGATCTCTGTATGAATATGTAAGTTATAGAAAAGTATTAACAGGACTCGTATACAGGTTTATTGTGTACACGATGATGAAAAAAATCAAGTCGGACTAAAAAGACTCCAGACTCAAAACTCCAAACTCAAGGCTCAAGACAGCAAAGCGAGGGAGTGTTATGAATTGTAAAAGCGACAGAGAACAGAGAACAGAAAATAGAGAATAGAGAGTGAAAGAGATTGAGATTGAGAGAGCAGTTCAGTCATAGAGAAGGAAAAGGAAAGCGTAAATATCTTGCATCTTGTGTATTATATGTTTGATGTATGGTGCACAAGACTGAAAAAAATAAGTGTATCGAATGAATGAGTTTATTTTATCCAATTCCAACTTGCAACACTGACGAGTTTGGTTTTATTCAAGGTTCAAAGCAGAGAAGCAAACAAAAGTATAAAGTGTAGGCAAGTAATCATGGATCATGGATCATGAAAGGGACAAGAAATGAGAGGAGCAAAATCAAAGCAAAGCTCAGACGTACTACACACTGTATGATGTGATGTGTATTGTGTATTGTGTATGTATGATTAGACATTAGACTTGAGAAAAAAATGAAAAAGAAGAAGGTAAAGACGACAAAGTAAATTATGATGAAATATGAAATACACAACTTGCTACTTGTTCATAGTTGATTCTATCTAAAATCTATACCGAAGGTATTATCACTATTTATTTTATTTCATTTTCTTTGCTTGGCTTTGCTTAGACCAACATTGACAATTGACAATTGACAGTTGACAATTTACCAATCAATATATTTTATTAGGAATGTGTTTACAATTTACATACATACACCACAAACCACACACTAAATATACACATAACCTCACACATCTCCTGATTATTGGCCGTCGACTACCGACTACCGACTAATGTGATTACGTTTCAACTATAAACTATGATCTGTAATATACAGTAGACTTGCTTTGTCTTTAATACAAAATGTGTGTAGTGTGTAGTGTGTAGTGAATCTGTATATTATTATATCTACTCTCTACCCTTTATTCTCTACCCTACCACCACTTATAATTTACCATATTTTTATATAGTTCCTCCAATTTTACACATTGAAATCTCAGCTGTAATAATAATGATGATAATAATAATAATCGCATGTGGGAAACTATGGGAAGCTTATGTATACATTATGAGTAATACTTACTACTGAATACTCAATACTCAATACAATCATCATCCAAGAAGCAAGAACCAAGAAGATGGAGAAAAAGTGTCTGATCTGAACAAGAAAAACTCCTTTACCTTACATACTGCTGTCACGTTTGCGTTTAGCAAATGTGTAAAAGATGTTCATGTGTGTGTAGTGTGTGTAGTCTGTAGTGTGCAGTGTACATAAACAGAATTAACCAAAGTAAATACAGAGAATCCAGAATCCAGAATCCAGAATCCAGAATACAGAAATTGGAAGAGTGGAAGAGCAAGGAGCGAGCAGCGAGCAAGTCAGTGAGTAGTCAAGTAGTCAAGAAAGTCTAGTAGAATGAGTATTCTAATGATAAATATTGAACACGTTTACTACTACCAACTACCAACTTGCCCGAGAAGACGTCTCGTATCTCGTATCTCGGAGCTCGTATCTATTATCTCGTACATTTATTTATCTCGGACTGGACGCAGAAAGTCAGTTCAGTATTCACTGCTCAATGCCCAATGCTCACTGCTTATCAGCTGCATAATACATTTTATATGTGATATTTCATTATATCTCAACTGATACTTGCATCTTCCATAATATGTACGCTGTACACTGTACGTTATGCATCCACATTTAACCATGGTTTGACCGTGGTTGAAATTGAAATGACTGGGTTGTAGAGTAAAATGTAAATTGTAGATTGTGCATGTAGGATGTAGGATGTATTGGATGTTGCATGATGAAGGAGGGAAAAGACAAGTACAGGAGATAGAGAAAGAAGAAAGATTGAGAAGTGAGGCATCGAGCTGGCTGGACTGGACTGGACTTGACTTGGCTTCACATAGTAGAGCCTCATAAAAAAGTGCATCTCTCTCTCCTATCTCTTCCGTCTCACCTCAGCTAAACGGTAGACTTGAAGCTTTTGGTATAGAATACAGAATACGGACTGCAGACCAAGAGGAAGAGAGGCAGAACCAGTGCTGCCTGCCTCCATGAAATCTACATGTAGATAGATAAGGCGTAGAGCGTAGATGTACACTGTACACTGCACAGTGTACAGTGTACATTGTACTTATTCCTTATCTAAATAAAAAAGAAAAAAAGTCTCACTTACTAACTTACTCTGCAGTTTTGAACTTGACTAGTCACTACTCACAATTCTCAATTCTCAATTCTCAATGCTCAATGCTTACTACTAGTACTTTAATGACCATTCACTTGTGTTATACTCCTACTTTAAATCCAGTACGTACACTCTCAACTCCGGTACTACACACTTTTCTCTTCTCTCCTCTCCTCTCGCCATCGCCATCAACATGAACTCGAACATGAACATGAGCATCAAGAATCAAGATGCAGAGGAACAGATGAGGAGCATCAAACATCAAACATCACACTGGCTGACTGGGATTTAACGCGTAATGTTCCTCCACATTATACATTACACAACATACAAGTGTGCACATTACTCTTTTCTCTCCCATTCGTCCTCATCATCATGCATATTTCATACGCTCCCTCACAACTTACAGCTCCTAGCTCCTACCAAATGTCCATTACCACTAATACAATGTACAGTGCAGTCTCCGAGTTCTGAGTTTTTAGTTTCATTTTCTCAAATCTCAGTCTCATTTCTCAGAGTTTCCTGATGAGGAGGAACTACACTAAACCACAAGAGAAGAGAAGACAGAGCAAAGAGGAGAGAGTAGAGAGTAGAGAGTAGCATGGCCAGAAGCATTTATAATAATACGGCTCCATAATATTTCTTCAAACCTGGAACTACTGTTCATTTTCATATCATATATCATACGTGTAATTTGTACACAATAACTTGCATACACACTACACACTGCAGTGCACTGTACAGAAATCTGTACGGTCACATGAATAATCCTACATATTGCACATTGTGGAAAATATGATAGCTACATTTATAACTTTCAACTTTCAAAGCACCATCTTTTTCTTTCTCCCCCATTCCCAAAGTCAGAACGAGAGTCAGAGTCAGAGCCAGAGATACACGCACATTTATAGAGAAATGACAGGAGTCGAAAGTCGAGAGTCGAGATTCGAGACCAATTTTTTTTACCCACTCACACTTATAAGCATTCAGAAAATAGTAAATAGGTCCAACTACATACATGCAATATACAATTCTATATACATTTCATAGTGATGATGATGATGATGATGTTGATGCAATCCTACTTTAGGTACATGAGAAAAAGTACAGACATTCATCAAGCCAAGCTAAGCCAAGCCAAGCCAAGAAAAGTCATAATAATATTCAATTCAATTCAATTCAATCCATTCCAAGTCAAACAGAGATCACACATCACACGAAACGGAAAATACCCGTGACACACACACATCAAATACACACTCGACACTCGACCACTCACTCACTCACTCACTAACTTGTTCGACCTCCTTCTCTCTCATTCCACTCTCTAGACTCTTGATGATTGAGGATGAATTTGACAAAGACGATGAGTTGATAATACCTTTGAGAAAAATTAGAAGCATAATGTGCTCTGTACCTGTAATATAAATATAATACATAAGACATTGCAGTAAAATCCCATGTAAAATGACTGAAAAATCTACAATTGTTCCGTAGAACAACCGTAATCCGTAATCCGTAATACATAAATACATAAAACATCATAGATGATACATACTAAATACTAAACACAGGATGGTAAAAGCCACTTTGAAACTTGTTTCCAGTGCATCGAATATAGAATAATATTATGTAAAAATTAAGCAGCGTCCACTATTCCTCATTTTAGATTTTATAGGTGCTCATTTCAACCTTTCAAGCTCTCCAGCCAGACCATACCAGAGACAGATTCAAAAGGGGCACAAAAAGAAAAGGATAGGATTTTGTTGCCTGTCTTCGCATGCCGATTGACACGTACGGCGTTTACACATACACACACACGCACCAAAATCAAAACCATATTTACAGCTCATGTACCATGTAAAAATTATTTTGACTCTTGAGTTTAGACTTTTGATTGCAAACTACAGACGGTTTATTCTCACAAAATGTACAATGTACAATTGAAAATGTGAGGAGTATGCAGAGATGTAAATATTGCATGAGAAGTACATTTACATGAGGAAATGATGGGGTATGTATGTATGCATGATAGTTACTTCTCTCTCGTCCTTTCCATTGTCATGTAATACTAAAGATTTTCAATTAGAAAGGGAAAATTTCTAGAAGATTGTACCTTATCTTTCCTCCATGTACGTTACACACCACACACTTTGTGCTTTGAGCTTTATGCATGCATCATAATACATAATACTAATACATAATATGCTGATGACAGCTGAGAGTCGAGAGTCAAGAGGTACAGAAGGAAATTTGTCAAATAATTTTTTCTTCTTCCTTTTTTCCGATATTACTGTTATCACGTTTCATGTTGTTCTTGTTCTTGTTTCTTGTTATTGTTATTCTTTGCTTATGTAAGGAGTAAAGAGTAAAGAGTAAAGCGTAGAGATGATTGAAAATTGAAACGCGATTCGCCTTTGTTATTGTTAAAAGTTAATAGTAAAGTGGAGCATACAGAACTTTTCTCAGAGATTCTCCATCCGATTATTATTACAATTTACTATTTACAAGAACAATAATAATAATAATGATAAAATACTCCGTAGTTTACATTTCCCATTTTTCACGCAAGGTATGAAACAAGCAACAAATGACAAGTACAAAGTAAAAATATACTTTTTTTACCCTTTCCCCTGGATTTGAATTTTGAACACAAAATACAACATACATACATGGCCTGTGGATTATGTGGAGTAACTACTTAAAACTTGAGGTGATAAAAATAAATTACAAATTACGAAACACAAAAAATGTTAATGAGGAGAACGGAGCAGAGAACGCACGGATTTTGCTCTTGTTCAACTGCATGTGAATAAAACACAAAAGAGGTACATAATTGCACGAATCAAACAGCTCAATAATATTCGGACAGGGAATGTTTCCAGTTCCAAGTTCCAAGCTCCAAGCTTGGAGCTTCAAGTGTTGAGTATCGAGCTAAATATGTTACGAGTTCAACTAACTTGAACCAACTTGCTATTTACGCAATCATGGCTTAAACATGCTGATAAACCAGATAATAATAATAATAATAATAATTACTACTCGTAATACATTATGTAGGTGATCCATTTTGGTTTTTTGTTTGTTTACTGGAAAATTTTGCCATTTCATTTCATTTGATTCAATTGTTCTCTACTTATTCTACTGACTATGGATTATGGGTACAGCCTGGAACACTGTAGCACGTATATATATGTACAAACTCCCAACGACCAATTACCGATAATCAATAATAAATATAATCAATAAGACGACGCGATGCACAATGACAATGAAAATGAGCACGGACAATTAAAATTAAAATTGTGTTAGACTGCGAGGCTTCGAGGCTTCGAGACTTGAAATTTTTCCACCATGATTATAACAAGAAACAAGAGAACATGAATTTTCTACGGGGGGAAGAAAACAAACAAGTACAAGAGTCTCACGTGCACATTCATTGGGCATGGGACATGGACAACTTTACACCACGAACCACTAACCATGAGTATGTGCAACATTCACAGTACGGTGCACGGTGCACAGTACACAGTGCATTGTGCACACAATTGAACAGACTAATGATTGAAATATACATAGATTTTGTTCATTTTACGCCAAAGGATATTATTATTATTATACAATGTGCGATAGAAACTTTACGCGTTATATTATGTAAACTCGGCTTAATTTTCTTTTCTTTTCTTGTACACTTTGGGCAAAGTGTTGAAGAAATGACTAATGACAGGAGAACTTGATTGAAAAAATAGATAGTCAATGTTCACTTGTAGATGTATGAATATTGAGTATTGAGTATTGAGTATTAAGTATGTTGCTCAATGCTCAATTTGAATTTTGAGAGACCTGGAACTTACACGACTGACGACTGGACTGGCGAGTGAGTATTTTACATGTCCCCAAACTCCAAGCTCCAAATTAGACAGGTTGAACATATGTAGAAAAAATATAATTATTTTGGTCATTATTACTTCAACACGGAATTTGTCATTCAAAAGACAAAAATCAGTCCTTGACATTGAATAAGAAGTAACAGATGAGGTGATGATGCCATAGATTTTAAAATGACAATAGACAAGCAGAGTAAACGTATATCCTACATATGTACAATGTACATAGTACATCGGGTAACCATTTGATGGTATACATTCAAAACTCTCGAGATGAGAAATCCGAGTTGGGCAAGCTGATGCCCAGTGCGTGACTTTGATTCAAGTGGGTAGTATGTATGTAGTGTGTAGTTTGTAGTATGAACAGATTTAGGTGAAAGTATTTTATGCTAATGGACGTCGTACATAATACATTTTATGTAAATGCAAGAGGCTGGTTGAAGCTACCAATTTCCAATTCAATCAATCCAATTTCTTAAATGTATGATGGGCACAATACTATACAATATACAATGCACAATACATTGGACTCGGATTCAACTTTTTCCTACCCTTCAATTCTCAATTCTCAGTTCATCCTCATTCTTCTTCTTTGTTTCAATGTAGTTTCAACAGAGTGATAAAATAGATACAGATGAAGATACATCTTTCTAAAACTGATTCATTTGGCTTCCTTTTCTTTCCAGTTCCAGTTTCATCTCCAGCTCCAGCTCTACAGTTAAGACCAGAAGCAAAGAAGAAAATTGTATGGGGCACGTAGATGTACTAAGAATGAGTGAAGAGCGAACAACCGAACAAATGAACAAATTTTATATGCAGATGGAACATTTACATGAGCTTATATATTTAATTTAAAAGTACAGTGTTCAATGGTCATACGACATGTTTTCCGTTTTCAGTCTATTGTCCATGTTCCATGTCGTATTAATGCGAATGTACATTACACACCTGTTCAAGAAAGGAGATGGGAAAAGACCAGTTGAATTAACAGCTGAACTGATAACTGATACACATTCACCAACAAAAACAATGTGAAACGGAAAAGAGGAAGAGGAAAATCAACATGTCTAGAGTCTAGACCCTAGAGTCTCCAGTCTCCAGTCAATAAGTTTTGCTTGTAGAAAGTACAAAGCTTGATGCAGAACTGAATTGCGATGCAAATCCAAAAGCTACACAAGACACAAGAACACAATTTGTAATATTGATACATTTTGTCTTATTTTATTCATGCTATTATACCACCTGTTGCTTCTTCATTTTGGATCTTGGATCTTGGTGTGCACGGAGCATGGAGCATGGACTTTTTCATAGGAAGTAGACTCAAGATTCAAGATTCAACATGTTGCAGAATGTACTTGGAATATATTAAATTGTGGTGGTAAAAGGATTGGAGATAAATCAAGCTTTGTGGTGTTGGAAAACTCACTATTAATCTAATTGCAGATGTACAGAAAACAGAAGTGAGAAAAAAATCATGAGTCTATTTCATCAGCGTTATTGATTTGGATGTAGAATAGAGGAAAATGAGCTTTCAGTTTATGAGACAACATCAGTTTTTCCAACGTTTTCTCCAGTCTCCAGTCTCCAGTATCGAGGATCAAGGTCAACTGTTTTCAAATTTGTGGAAATTGGAAATGGAAAATCTGGACGGAATTCAGGTGCATTTATTCATGTATACCGTGTCGAGTGTCTAGATTCTAGATTCTAGTTTCTAGTTTCTAGTGTCTAATGGAATATCCTTGTCCTTGTTCTTGTTCTGGTTCTTGTTAGCGTTTAGCATCACACATCACACATCACTTATACTGAATTTTGACAGGTGTATATTTTTTTATTGAATACAGAATACAGAGGATCAATGTGAAATACACATACCAACAAAAACACAAAACACAAACAAATCAAAGAAAAGTGGATGAGAGATTTGAGATTTGAGATGAGCATCGGACATCGTAATAATTTCCAGTTCCAACTTCCAACTTCCAAGTTCCACTTATGTATACAAACGTGAAACATGAAACATGAATGTGAAAGTGCAATAAAAAAATATGGAAAAAAATTGAATTTGAACTCATTATACTTTAATGTGCGTAGATAGTCGTAGTATTGCGTACTGTATAATAATAATATACTGACCTGGACATGCACACGAATGCATAATTTCTATGATGCATTTACAATTTACAATGCAGAATGTACATTGTACAATCTATAGATACGCCACCATTGCCGAGTTTTGAGCTTTTAGAGTCCACAAAAGTTTCGTAAAATGGCAGTTAGTTGTGAGTGTAAAATGTAAATACATATATGTATTTTGTGTGTGTATTTTGAATTTTGAAAATCGTGTATTTTTTAACTACTTGTCTTCCAAGCTCTAAGCTCTAAGCTTCCAGGTTCTAGGCTTCTAGCTTCTAGCATCATCTTTATTGTAGGTTATATCTCTCTTTATTCTTTATTATGGTATATTGGTATATGTGTATCTAAAATGTACACACAAGATACGCGTGTGATGTGTGTAAAATAAAAGTTATAGTGAAAAGAGTGGCCAAGATGTTGAGATCTGGAACCGTGAAAAAATGAAAAGAAATAGACGTTGTTCTCGCTGCTGATTTCAATCTTCGCATGTTCTCAGTCTTCACTGTTCACTCTTCAGGTTATTCAATTCGTCGTTTTTTTCTCTTCCTTTCTTCTTTGGAAAGAGAGAGAGAGTGAAGTGATCTTAAGAAATCGTGGATCGTAGTATTACTACAACTACAATTACTACTACTCCTACTACTACTACTAGTACAATCACAACTAGTTTAGAGTTTAGGCATGGAAGTTTGTCTTGTCCCAAATCCTAATACCCGTAGTAAAATAGAAAAAAAACTCGTACTTACTCCAACTTCTCCCTACTATAATAATAATATACTCGGTATATTATATATTCTATTTAGTAAATGGTATATAGTATATAGGACTGGTAATTTAAGCCGAGTCGTCCTTCTCGTTGTCTATGTGAATTGTGGACGTACGCAAGGCGAGCTAACCAAGCCAAGCCGAGCCAAACCACGTTTACTTTTTTCAACGTAAATGGCATACAGATGCACATTGCACACACAAACACACACACACGTGAAACATAAATATACATATGCATCAAGACGTAATACCTAATCTATTATGTGTACCCAGAACCTAGAGTTTAGAGTTTAGAGTTCTATCATTTTCTCTTTCTCTTTTTATTATTTTCTCCATCCAGAATCAGAATCAGATCCACACACGCACTCAAATAGACATGCATAAATATACATACACACGCATATTAAACATGATGATGTGATTTCAAATTTTAGCTTTGCCTTGTCTATTGAATTGTATTGTATTGGCTGTAGTTGATTTGGTACTGCTGAATTACATTTATATTTATATCTTACATAATATATATTGTAGATAATAAAAAATGTATATTTATATGGTGGATTGTCCATTGTCCAATTGAAGCTAGTTTGTTTCTCAATTCTCAATTCTCAATTTTTTTCACTAGTTTAGAGTTTGTAGATTGGAGAGACTCCTTGTTCATTTTGATTTTGAGTCTCATCTTGTTCATCGTTCATCCCATACATATTCATCAGCACTGTATTTTTTATGAGTCAACGGTGTACATAAGTATCTACTCCGAATCTAGAATCCAGAATCCAGGGCTGTAGCTGTTAGTTTTGTAGTTGTAGCTCTGATGATCTGAAGACGAGTTCCAGCCTTATTCATAACAATATATCAGCATGTTCAACACACTGCACATTGCACATGTGTCTAGTGTCTAGTGTATAATACATTTTGACGCTGTATAAATAATAATAATAATGATAATGGATAATACATGTGTGTGTGTGTAGTAATAATATGAATCAGTGCAGTGCTCGGATGTATTAAACCTTTGCTTTTTTATAGACATGTAAAGAGTACATTGTACCTTGTACACATACATTTTCATATACCGGCAACTGTAGTTGGTCACATGATACTCTGTACACAATCACTCCTCGCTGCTTGCTGCAACAGCACTTGGATCTTGGAAATTGGAAGGAGCCCTGCGTGTGCATGTGTGTGGAGGCGAGAGAAAGGAGATGAAGAAAAGGAGAAAAAGACGAGGGAAAAAAAGACTTCTCTATTCTCAATTCAACTGAGACTTAGATTGAGAAGAGAGAACGTTCAACTTATTTACTACGGACTACGAACTACAAACTACAGACAGCCCTGATAATAGCTATAATGCATTTGTATTCTAATTGTGTTGGTTGTAGTAAAAAGATCGTACTGGAGTGAAAAAAAAGTTTACACTTATTCTTTACAGCATCATCTCATGTCTCATGATTCATGATGTGTATAGTATCTACATATGTAGACCATGTGGATTTACCAGATATACATTATACAAGAAGAGGTGTATAATATTGTGTACTGTATAGATTTACTATCTACCATTTACTATTTACTACGAGATGCACAATTGTTTATGTTATATGGATTTTCCTCCGTCCCTTTCCTCAGTTGATATACTTTTTGCTCTGTAGGTACTTATTACATATAACATATAACATAATATATAGGTATATGAATCTGAGCTGGGGATTATGTCGACCTGACGAGCACTTGCAACTTGCAGCCTGGAAGTCTACAAGTCTACAAGTCTACAAGTTTGAAAGTGCATTCAAATTAAGAGTGCTGGAGGATGGAAAACCCACTACCACCATCCGCCATATACAGCGTACAGAGTCTAGAGTCTGTCCCGTTTTGTTTGAATGAAAAACCTGATTTAAAAAAATATTAAACAAGTTCAACGTTCAAGATTCAAGAGCAAACTTTAAAAAAACATTCTTAATTCATTATTCGTTATTGTAAAATAAAATTGGGAAATTTTCAACTTATTGTCACTTACTGTCAGTTGTCAATAAAAACAAAAAGACCTTGAAAATTGGAACTGAAATTTGATACATAATTCATAATAATTCATAACCAAGGACCACTGACTACTGACTACTGACTACTGACTGTTTACAATTTACACTTATTGTTGGTCTATTAAATTTTATGGGGAATGTAAAAAAAAAGAATTGAGTAGTGAAAACATACATCCATAAATAATACATGCTCAATGCTCAATACTTCGTACGGACTATGCAAGACGTCAAGACGTAAGACACATTAAGGGTGACAAAGGAAATGGAAAATAGAAAAGTAATTGTCATCCAAATTGATGTGCGTTCACTTTACATTTTATATTTTGTATATAGCTGTCGTACTCCGCCGTCGCACTTCTTTATGTGCTATCATATCAGGGCTCATGCATAAGCTTGTGCATTGTGCATGTATTTTATTTATAACAGTTTAAACGATTAGCATGGAGAATGGAGAATGGAGAACACAAAGATGAAGTAGCGTATAACGTATAACTCATATTTTTTACACTACGAACTACGACCATCACATGTATCAAATATCTAGAATCTAGAAGAGCATATAAAATATAAAATATAAACAACTGAATAGGAATCTATAACCTATATTTCCCAGTCCGCACTACTATAAACTGTATTGAGGAGAGAGAACAAAAAATTACAATCAACAGTACACAATACACAGTACACTAGCTGTCTTTTCTCTCTCTCCTTCTCCTTCTCTTCTTCTTTCTATTTTTCTTCTCTTCTTTCGTACGGTACGATGCGATTATGTTCTGCCTGTCAGACAGTCAGACTACCTAATTCAAAGTAAGTATACTTTTCAATATAATATTATACTTTTATCATGTATCATGGAAATGCTATAGTCTATAGTTCATAGTCTATACAATATACTCGACAGTCTATACTCTTTACTCTATACTGCATAATATATTCACTACATTAATTTCTGTGTAATTTGTAGTGTGTACAAGTGTTGGCAGTATCCTATTATTATCAATTTGCTATATGTATGCACAAAATAATTACAATTCACGATTGTTCTTCCACCTCCAATCTCCAGCTACATTATATATTAAGCTTCAAAATCCAAAATCCAAAATATATTATGGTACATCCTATGCATGAGTTTATATGTGTTATGTGTTTATGTTCAAAACTCCTACTCCTTTTTGACTCGTGTGTCTAGTGAGTAGTGAGTAGTGACTAGGGACAATAATATGATTCAACAGGACAAAAAAAATATCTACATCTTGTCCAACGTGCAGACTGCAGACCGGGAACCGAGAAAAAAAGTTTGGAGAGAGTGGATCTAGAATCTGGAATCGAGAATCGAGAGACAGCAAGACGTGAACGTGGACATGGACATGGATGCATGTAAAGTGTAAATCTAGTGTGTGTAATGTGTGATGTACATGGACGTAGGACGATGGACGTATTCGTATTCGTATTCGTATTCGATGGCTGAATGTCCCGATAGAAGTGTGTGTTTCGTGTGCGGAGAATAATATATAATAAAATATGAATATACAACTTGAGCTTTTCACACATATGTACATACGAATCTTGATTCTTGATATAGGACTAATATCTTGTTTAATTTTTGAATTCAAATGTCTGCGTATCTGAATGTAACGAGAGACGAGAAATGAGAGACATAGGACAGACAGAGAGATTGAGAATTGAGAGGACGGAGAGGAGTAGGAGGAGGAAGAGAAAAAATAAATGTAGGAAAGTAATGCACAGTGAACAACTCTTTATAATTTAATATGGGTTCAAATGTGCACCATCCACCATCCATCTACAATCTACAGTGCAGTATAACAGTATAACAGTATAATGTAACGTACCTATTATAACTATGGGCTATGGACTATGGACATCCATGGATAAAGAAAAGAAAAACGGGAGAGGGAGAGAGAGAGAGAGAGCGAGGGAAGAAAGAGAAGAAGTTTCATGGATAAAGAAAGTGAGTACTTGAGTCCATTAGTTAGTCAGCAGGACTTATCGTCTAGAATATAGAATACGGAATACAGAATACAGAATACACATTGAATTACATGTAAAAGAGAGACAGAAAGAGGATATTTTACACTACACTATTCTCTTTTCTCTATTCATACACAGGGAGAGACGAACAAGTCCAAGTCCATATTATGTTAATGTAAATGTATGTAAAGTTTGTATTCAGTTAGTATTTTTTTATCATCGTCTCCTCCTCCTCCGTTTTTTTCCTCTTTACTCTTTACAATCAGTAGACTCACGTCAGTAGATGTTACTCGTCCAATGTACAAACTACAGTGTACACTGTACACACATGTATGGCTGTACTTGGTACTTGGACGGATTAGATGGTACTGTTCCTGTATGTCTTCGCCTTTTTTAAATGTAATGTAATTTTCAAGAGAGAAAAAGTTCTTGGATGGGGACTCAAGACTCTAGACTCTAGACTCTAGATTTTAGAATCAAGACTATGGACTGAGATTACACTACAAGAGAAAGAGAAAGAGGGACTGTGACTTTTGGAGATGGATGCAACTGCTGTGCTATATTCATATTCATACACAATGCAGATGTATCCAGTATCCACTATGTATGTATCATACATTCGTAGATGTACGCGTAAATGTAAATGTGTAGTGCAGTGTACAGGCTGAATCCCGATTGTTTTTGTTGGTGTAAGGTGAAACACTCCGGCCACGTGTGCCATTATGACTGTTTGTAACCCTGACTTTTATTACAATATTATATCTACGATATACGATGTATTACTTTTGTATGGTCCATGTTGCATGGTGAATTGAAGGAGACTACAAAACTACAAAACTACAAATCTACAAAACTTCAAAACTCAAAGCCCTATCTCACTTTGTCTTTCCTCTTTCTCTTCTCGTCACTTCATTTCTCCTCATCTTATTTTTATTCTTCTATTTGACTTTTTTTGATGGCATTGCAACTTTTGGAACTTGGTCCTTATTTCATGATACTTTTTTGTTTACTGTATGTATTCTGTATTCTGTATCCTTTATTCTGTCTGGTTATTATTATTCATTATCGCACCGAGTAGGTAAATTTAATGTTGTAACTTATATGGTCTGCCAATACGAGTATATACACCAGTGTAGATATGTGTAATAGGTACAATGTACACTGGCAAACTAAAGTTATCTTCGTAATAAATTATTGACGGTGTACGGTGTACAGTTTATACAGTGTGGATGGAGTATGGAGCATGGAGCATGGACGTTTCATACAACGAATACAGAATATAAAATACAGAAACAGAAAATGATGACATGACACAGCAAAAAGTTAAAACGCTCATTAGATTTTGACTGCCTTGTTTTCTTCTCCACAGATTTTGTTGTTTTGTGTCTTGTGTTTTGTCAGTCATACACTCTCTGTTTCAAGTCTCAAGTCTCAACTCTCAACTCTTTTGTATTCAGTATTCAGTATTCAAATGGAATAAGGAATAAGGCAGGAGTTCATGCACACTACAATCTACACACTAATATCCAGTTTATTTTTATAGCTATACCTTTTTTCACTTGTTCTCCACATGACACTAAACAAATCATCATCTTCTCCTCTCATCTCATCTGTGTACATTGTACATTGTCTTTTTTTCTTGTTTTTATTACTCCTTTTTACAAATTATAAAGTGCTTGCTACTGTTTGGCTTTCTATATATTTGAAACGAATGAATGCATCATATACTAATCTACTCTTCTCATGCCTCAAGTCTCTATATTCTTCATGTATTACATGTATATTATATCATACTATATTCTATACGCGCACTTAATACTCAATACTACGAAAGCAAAAAAAAAGAAGCAAAGCTTTTCATTCTATTGGTTATTGGCTATTGGTCAGTTTTGATAAATCATAATCATTTGCATATAATACATATTTGACATCAATTTACAATAACAATTATTGATACTGATATGAAAACAATACTGTTTATGATAAATAATAATATCTGCAATGGAATTAACATTTAAAATTCAAGGAGAAAGCAGTACATTTCCTATCCAAGTGTCACAATGTCTATAGTCTACCTTTAAAAATTGTAGTACATTGTAATATTCAATGTTTACAATTCAAATCGAAATTACTTTAGACTTGTATAAAAGCCTATAAGAACAAAGGATAGCAAAATTGTCACACCTTGAAATGTTTCCATATAAAACTGACGGTAGGTGAAAGAGAAAAAAGAAAAAATGGTATGGTTTACTCTTTTGTCTTTTGTGTAGTTTGTAGTTTGTCAGGATGATTCATATTTACGGTTAATGGTTTATGGTTAATTTAACGGTGTATGTATCATAATTCACAATTATAAGTTTGAGACCATAAAATACATATGCGCTCAATGTTCAATGTGGAAGAGCCCTGAATTGATGACGACCAAGTACAAGTACGAATGACGATTGACGAATGACTCAGTCGTCTGTCAGTTTGTTAGTTTGTTGACATTAGTTTGCGACTCTCTCTCCTCGTCCTCGTTTTTGCTTCTTTACAATTTACAATTCCTGAAAACGTACCTACAACGTTCAACGAACAACGAACATAGCCTATACATATATAATATATTATGCATAAACAGTTGTTTAGAGATGACTCATTTCATTACCAGATTTGAACTGAAAAATAAACACTAGTCAATTACAATGATATTGTAATATTAAAAATTAAAAACTACTATTACCTAGTACCTAGTACGCAAAAGCTCTCCAAGTATCATGTAGGTATCATGTATGATATTATGATGTGGAACGAAAATAATAATAGATGAATAATATGATATAATGATTCCACTTTATTAACATGCTAAAAAGACATATGTACGTAATACATATGCAGTCCAAACTCCAAACTCCAAACATGATGCATAATATCCAACAAAATGTGATTTCTCAAGCGAAACAGCAGTAAATAAGTAATGAGGAGTAAGGAGCAAATTAAATGAAAGCAGAGAAGCGCGTTAAATAGGTACCTCAATTCTTAATTGTGTTATTTTACACACACACAAACACACATATAGCAGTGGCAAGTGGCAGCTTATTTTAGTATTTAGACCATAGTAAATAGTGGGTAATGTCATTGTCGTAGATATCATATTAATATTATGATAAAAGTAGCATCACATTGTAATAATTTCCTTTGAAACTTGATGAATTTTATTTGTCTACAGTCTACAAGAACAACCAAAAACCAATAAATACATGACATATTATCACATTTTATATTACCTATTACTATGTATCATCTACAATCTACAATATACAAAATCTACACTCTACACTTTATACTTGAGAAACAAAGCAGGAAGTCCAAAGTCTTCGTAATGCGTAGTACAGAAGCTAGGAACAATCGTGAATAAGTATCTTCATAAAACATAAAATATGAATGATGAACCTGATTGAATATAATACATGTAGTATGTAACATACATAAAGCACAACGAGTTATGTAATACAAACATATACAATACACATGTATGTATGTACACTATATGATATATGATATGTCATTGTATCAAAATTCCAAATATATATTGGTTTTTTATGAATTCATACAGACACAAGATACAAATACACTCATGCCGATCGCAGCCTGCTCAGACTCAAGACTATAAAGACAACGTATCACGTATCAAATGAAATGAATTGGAAAAAGAAACTACAAAAAGCTACATCAGTGGATTTTCTTTTGTGCGTTGTACAGATATTCATTATTCACTATATTATTATACATGAATGTGTAATGTGTATATTTAATATTTATAGAGATGGATGGTGAATATTTTTATTACACTTTATATTTTGACGAGTTTTACGATGACAAATTATGACTGACGATTTTCTTCAAGAAGCATTTTGCATACCTAGTGATCAAATGGTTTTGTGCATGTATAATGTGTACAAAGTATGCAGCATGTTACAGTATGTAGTATGTACAATATAGATTACAGAAAGTATGTATTAAATAATATGTACCGAATGAGCACCGTTGACGGGTTAATATTAGTATTAGAAAGAATTCTAACACTTTGCCCCACTACTTCTACAATTTATACCAGAATATTCCATTACTTGAAGAACGTTTTGTTCTATTACATTTAACGTTTTTCTGTCAATCGTCAATCGTCGTTCGTCTTCCTGACTCCTGACCCTCGTCACATTTTCAATTGACATGTGGATTGTGACACAGTTTTGACTTTAACAACAATTTACTTAATCATAGAGATCAAGACTGATGGTGTGTGTGTCAAAATTCATCATTCATTCAAGTATTCATCGCAACATAGCAACAGAACCCAAGTTACAAAGTAAGAATTTGATCTGATTGCAGAAAAGTGTATGATGAAGAGTGATCACTTTTGATGACGTAAAGTCTATAATTTGCATCTCAAATCCCAGTAGTAAATCTATTTTCTCTACTTTAATTACTTGTACAATCCTGTGTTCAAAATGGAAAGAGGAAATGTCAAGCCGTTTTTGTAAGTTTTTAATAATAATTTTATTCCTTCCTTCATTCATAAACCATAATGTTATTGCGCAAGTATTTAAACGACAGTAAAAAGGAATAATCATGCTTTTGTTTTTGTATTGATTTTGAATATTTCTAGTGTGGAATTGGCTGTGAGTAATACGTCAATTTGTGAAGTTTGCTATCAAAATATCATCAAAGACAACCTGCGAATCGCCAGCATATCATATGTATTTAAAACTTATTTACTATTATTTAACCATAACATTAATCGTTTTTAATTAAAAAAGTATTTGTTATTGCTTATTATTTT